>JACXGI010000258.1:55437-161163 GCA_016801175.1 Esox masquinongy
AGAGAGAGAGAGAGAGAGAGAGAGAGAGAGAGAGAGAGAGAGAGAGAGTTGGAAACGTGGGTAGATGTTGGCTCTGGGTCAATGAAGGGAGAGTTCAACAGGTGGTGAAATCTGAGACGTCACTGGAGTAAAGTTAACTGCTAACTGGAAAACAACGATCTAGATTTTTTCATTCAAGATGCCAAACACATGGGATATAGAAAATCTCAAGGATTTTCATTTAAATACACATTGAAGTCAACGATGTACATAAACCCTGGATTGCTGAAGCTTTCTATTGGTCGTGTAGAAGTTACGAAGCAATCGATCTGCCATTTTTGCACTTCAAAGTTGTTGTTTTTTAAATGAAGACATTAACATTAGTCATCTCAATTAGTCATTCTAAAGAAACTGCAGTTTAAGGAAGATTAGATTTTTTTATGTTTAGCTCACATATTATAATGGTGTATTTTAGGTAATAAGTCAATATGATTAAAGTTTTTCTGACTCTGAACCTGTTTGATGTACTTACGTTGGTCACCATGCTTAGTCCAAGAAGATAGCTTATGAAACACATGACAGCTATAAAGATCTCACGCCGATAACCCATCCGTAAAATGGATGGATACAGATCCACCAGGGAGGTGATCTGTCCTTCCACTTCAACAAACTGGGGAGACAGAAAGAAAACCATTTACTGTGGTGTCCCGCTGATGTCTGCTGCCAATATAAGTGGTTTTGCTTTAAGCTTTGTGACAAATTTGAATGCTAAATACATTAGAAAGTAACAGCATACTGTATGAGTAGGCCTGGTTCTGAGCATATACACAGGTTCCAAATATGACAACAAAAATGTGCAAGCTGGATAATCTGTTGAAAGCTGAACAAAAACTCAGCCTGCCTCTTTACATGGCTGCTACTTTTTTGTTGTCCTCAAATCAGCGATTAGACAAGACTGGAGAATGACTGGGGTCTTTGTTGTGCAGTAATGAGACATTTCAAACAAGGCTCCTCTTGGGATCATTGACCTTTCATCAGTTAGTTCAGCATCCACTGCTGCTCTTTTTCTGTATCTCTCTCTCTGCCTCTTCCTCTCTCTCTTTGCCATGTCTACTTATTCAATTTGTAATTTTGGGGATATTTACAGAGCCGCTGCAGATCCAACCTTTCTCAGACCTTTATTCTCTGACGCTAAGGATCTGGAAGCTTCTGCATGTGCAGATCATTTTCTGCAAATGTGTTCATTGTCCACTTCTCCCTTCACTTTTTATTTCCTTTTTTACATAGTTCTCTTTACTCACAAACTGATCAACATGTAGCCCACACCTACAGACAAAGGTTTCAGGAGGAACCTTTTGTGGTTCTTAAAATTTCCACAACAGTGGAAACGGTCCATATCTTGAGGAAGAGAATCACCAGGGAACCCCTGCATTTTTTTGGTTATTTTATATTTATTTTACCAAGCAATTTGACTGATAACACATTTTAATTTAGAGCAACAATCTGGGAAGCATTCAGGGTTAATGGTCTTGCACAGAGATAGAATGACAATGTTTTTTAGCTTGCTAGTACAGTGTTATTGGTCAGATGCTCTAAAAGCTAGTCTACCAGCTTCCTCCATAAATGGACAATGGAATTTGCATAGGCCCCTAAGAAACTCAAACACCTCTGTTAACCTCATTGTAGGTGTATCATGTGTCTCTTACATGTGATGACAACTGAACAAATGAACAGTAATGAGTTTTAACAGGTGGTCAAAAAGTATCTATCTATCTTTAAGCCATGCTCATACTAAGCCACACATACACTCCAGAGTTCCTCCAGAAACCTGTCGCTATGTAACCATTAAAGGTTCCTCCAAAAACCACTCAACTAACCAAAGATGAAAATAGTAACCATTAACTAGCAATCGCTACTTGAGGATCTACAATGTTTTCTCGGGTCACCACTCATTCTAAGAGAGAACATCTCTGCCTCATTTCTGAACATCACAAATTTAAAAAAAATTTCAAACATAAATAAAAAGAAAAGTCTACCACATCTTCCTCCCAGTACCGTAAACATGTTGTAGGCTACAACAAACATGTCTGTTGTTACTGGTAACTGTAGCCTGTTACAAATATGACAATGACACGCTGACAGTCTATTTAGGAAGGCTGTTTAGACAGCATATCACACAGGCAAGACACAACCATGCAGTCCAAATAATATGTCCAATAGACCATGAAACTCATAAATGAATTTGGCCTGGGATGGTTCTGTCACAGATATGGCAGAAAAGTGAAGTGTAAGCAGCACGTAGCTTAGTAAAGAGAGTTTCAACAATAAACACATGCACAGAACATAATCCTTACACATGCAGAAACCTCCGGATCATAGCCCCAGAGATGCTTTTGAGTTAAAGGCCAGAGAGTGATCAGCAGCTACCATCAATAATTGTACAGCCAGTACAGTTGTTGTTGTGGTTAAAGTATCTTGAGTCACACATTTAGTGAAATATACCTTTTTTTAATTCAGCAGTCGCTGAAAAGTTTTTTTACCTCAACATCCTACAGCTCTCCTCAGAACTAAGGCATGCGCATTAAAGCCATAAAACAATACTGTATTCAGCGTCGCTAAAATCTTTGCAATTTATGTCAAGATTTACACACACTCACTCTCTTCCCATTCTCCCTATGGACATAACTATCCTGGCAAAACACATATTTGGACTGTCATCCTGATGTCCTGTTTGGCTGAGACGTGTCATGGCCATGGGGGGGGGCGCTGAGTTAGCTCAGAGTAAAATTTCACTTGGAAGCGGGAAATGTGATAGTGAGAGAATCCCAGCCCTGTGTTGTCTCCCTGGCTACACCTCCGTTCATCTTAATAATCAACGCTTCGGGTTTCTGGGCTGAAGGGACAGCTCAAAGGAAAAATATGTTAATGCCTTAAAGATGTAACAACTGTGATTAAACGTTCTGACTGTTTTTCTACTTTAGAAAACCACAGGTTAAAAATCCTGGCTGGTAGTAAAAGTACCCAGTTGCTTTTTGTCTGAAAGTTCTTTGAAGCCTCTGGGGGCTGCTGATGTTCATCAAACACAGGATCTCTTTGAATGACTGTAGCTCCATACTCAACTAGGAACTAAAGAAATTAGTTTTTTGTTTTCAGATAATTACTCATTTTGTATCTTTGTCTAATTTTATTTATAGGTCAAGAATACTCCACGGAAATGGAAATGTATTGCACATGTTTTCTATTTACAGTCTCTATGAAATATCAACATTATGGATATCAACAATAAAACTAAAAATATGTCATATCACCAAAAATGTCCAAAACCAAGATAGTTTGTTTAAAGAGTTCTTACTACTCCAATGAATGGGGCCCTAAGACATACATGGAGCTACAATGGCTTAGTGTAATTAAAATGTAGCTAGATACACTAACTACATGAAATTAAATTGGGTCATGAACCAGGTACTGTAATACCAATAGAAATGTATGTTAACTGTTGCTTTAAAACTGACCTGACTGTCGAGACCCAGCAGCAGAAGCATGATGAAGAATAGGATGGCCCAGAACGTGGGCATGGGCATCATGGACACAGCCTTGGGGTAGGCAATAAAGGCCAAGCCAGGACCTAGAGGGGGAAGATAAGGGGCGGGCGGAGAGGGGGGAGAAGAAAATGAACCAACGTGTCTAATTTGAGCTTGGACGGTATGAAGGGAGTAAAAAACATTAATCTAAAGACATGCAAAGTCTCCGAACTTGTAATTTTATCTGACAGAAAAACCTTTGTTATATGCTACGTGCTTGTCCATTCGAAAGATTACATTGATCGATGATCAAAGTGTGTACTCCTATTGGTCATGACTCTCACAACCAGCAGTACTTACTAAACAAATGTTGACAAAGCAGATCAGTTTGCCCAAAAGCATAAGCTAATTGTGCAAAATTTACATGAACAAATACAAACAAACAGCCAACTTAACTCAATGAACGATCATTAACTCTTGCAAGTCCACAGACAAAGAATAACACAGTGCGTTAATGTTGTATAATAACCAGAGGTGTACTCGACTGTGTTCAACAGGTTTAGGAAGTTCTTAAGTAAGATCAAGTAAAGGAAGCTCTGAACTAACCAGTGATTTGAATTTATAATTTTTCACTGTTTAGATATATACTCCCTTCACCTGGTTATTAAGTTCCTAGTTAGGAACTTCCCTAAACCAGCAAACACAGATGAACACAGCTGAGCACTTTGTCTTTGTAGTTTTTACATTTCAAGAAATAACACAACCTATGACATAGATTTAGTAAAACCTCACATTTTTCATTATTTACTATATTAATATTATTTACGTTTACTGAAACCTTTTCACAAAGTTACTTTTCCACAATAAAAATGCATGAATATAAAAAACTTCTGCCATTGACATTTTGTCCAATTGACATAAACACAGCAAACATTGCTATAACAATATAATAATAATACATAATAATACAATATAATTATCTCTCCGTAATTAGCAACAAGTACATGGAAACAGTTTCTCTCTGAACCAGGCTGTCGTTTAGGGAGAAACAGTAGCAGCACTAAACTGGATAAAGCGGGCATGCTGAAAGAAGATGCATCTCCTTCAAAATCCACACAGAATAGAATATCATGGTGGGCAGAAACAGAACCGCTAGCTAGCGGCCAACTCAGGGATCCACAGCTCAATACAATACGGGATGTATGTATCATAACAGTTCCAATACTTTGCACAGTCCTTTTCAACAACTTTTAGTTGTCACTTGTGGTGATCACAGTGGTAGTAGCCCACAGAAATTTTCATGGAAACTGTGCATAATATTTATAGTTTTTGCTTACCTCACATTACAACGTCTCCCATAGCCAATTTCTTAATTCAGTCAAATAAATCTACACTTGCCAATCTTTTGAATGATCTCTCACCATAAGATGGAATGACATAGAATGACGTTATGATAAACCTTAGAGAGGAACGTTGTGGCACCCAGTGAAACACAGTGGCTGTGCATGGTTGAGTACAGCTGTGATTTTGAGTATTGTTCTAGAGTGGTTTTATTTTTTTAATTAGTTTTTTAATTTGATATGTTGTTTCTTTAACATGATTTACCATAATTATGTCCCCTCCCAATTTTGTGATGTCAAATTATGACCTCTCCTCATCGCAGAAACTCTCGTGTAGGTTCAGGAGGGGTGAAGGTTGAGAACTGTCCTCTGAAACAGATCTCTCAAAGCCATTCTTGCTCACTCAATGTGAAAGTATTCCCCGGAACACACGCGCTTAGAGGAGAGTGCATGTTCCGGCCAATAACCCATAATTGAGCTTGCAGTCACCAACCTACCGCAAGGAGTTAATACAGTGTGATGAGAAAATATAGCACCTAATCCACGTGGTGCTGATCCAAATTACACCTACCTCTAAGGGATCCCCGGGGACTGGCCACAATGATGCAAATCTACTGGGGTGCAGTGACTTAGACCACAGTGCCACTCAGGTGCTCCAGGAGCGCCACTCTTTAGCAGTAGCTCAGAGACACAGCACAGCACTCAACCAGAGCCAAATTTGCTGTGGAGAACACATTATACAAAAGCAACAATTCTGTTTCTTTCAGGCCTTTATTCAAGGAGTGTGCAATTGCCGATACCTCTACATTTCAGCATTGTCGTTTCCAAAATGTCTCTTTTGAAATTACTTTTGTTTTTTTATTTCCTCTCAGAATTTGTTTTCTATTTTCGAACTTTCCAATTATCTGCTTTGTTTTGTAACAGTGCCCACCATCACTGCTACGTTCACCTTTGACCCTCGTACCTGACTCTGCCACATCGGCAATGTCCACCCCTTGCTCTTGTGCCATGAAGCCCAGGACGGAAAATATTGCGAAGCCAGACACAAAACTGGTTCCGCTGTTCAGGGCTCCCAGCAGCAAACAGTCCCTATGTCACACATATGTCATGGAGGATGTTAATTTACACAGACGGAACCGAAGTTCCCATTTTTTTTCTTACGCAACCGTCTTTGAACCGAGTTTCTCACTACTTCTACGGCAGTCCCCAATCCCCATGACAACAACACTCACCTGTAGCAGTTGTATTTGTATTTGTTGTAGCTCCCCAGTGAAGTCATGGCCCCCAGACAAATGGCATAGGAGAAAAATATCTGGGTTCCTGCGTCGATCCACACCTGTGACAAAAGCAACAACATGAAGCCTGCCTGGTTAATTCACCCATTAATCATACACTTCTGATCACAACCTTGTTTTAAAACCTGCTGGTCAAAACAATGCTCTGCAACCTCTTGGTTGGGACACACTGTAATTGGTTGAAATTAACCTGTGGGATGTGACATTGAATTTAATAAAAAAAAATGTCATGATGATATTTTCCTTCTCCATCTGATCAAATGCACGTAATTAAGTTACTCAGTATAACTACTTAATTTAACTTGTTTTGAGGTGAAATGAAATTGAGAGCACTGAATTGCACTCATATGCACTCTCAAACATTTGGGTATAAATAGTAGCATTTCCATAAACAATTGAACATTTAAAAGTCAGGTTTTGGTTGTAACAAAAAGAACATGTGGCGCAGAGAATGTTACATTGAATCCATAATCTTACTGCAAAACCACATGATGTTGCAAAATGAGTGTCATGGAACTTTCCAGGTCCAACAGGCATACTGTTGTGCAATCTCATCTACTTTCATGCCCTCAGTACTCTACATCCATAGATTGTTTGGGAACAGCAGAGAAAAACATATTTTAATTTTTTTTTGCTTCTAGTCTGTTGTTGCTCAACTCATTTTACTCCCTTGAAGTAAAGGTATTGAATTATGTCATAAAGTTGGAAGGTTGAAGAGTTCTAATGAGTCTTGCATTGGGAACCCATTCTCTCAAAAAATAGTATCACTGAGAATTTAATAAGTTTAGACGGAACGATTCCTTTTTCGCAGTCTAGATGTCTTTAGATGACAGTACAAGGACAGTATGAGACCTGGATAGATGTGGACAGTGATTAAAGAAATGTTTATATTTTATTTAACCAAGTCAACATCAAGATATGCTGATATTGATGTGGTTAAGTAGAGATTTAGAACAAATTATATTGGAACAAAATATTACTGGTACTTTAACTCCAAGTAGTTAGTTTGATTTAGTTTTATTATTTCCGAGGTAGCGCAAAGTCGGCTTTCCCTGCACCAAGACACTGGTGTTTTTAATCCTACACTGCGTGCACAATTATAAGGCAAATCGTATTCCTCAAGATTTATTTTATTGTTGAACAAACACAATGCTCTCAGTCAATCCAAAATATCATTGAACCTCAAACCTGAATGTTTAACAAAGGAAAAATTAGTTTTGATCTTTCTTAGGGGAATACATAAGTGTGCGCAATTATTAGACAACAATTAGTGTGCAGAATTATTAGGTAACTAAATAACAAAAATAATTTCTCCAACTCACACTCTCATTTCATCTGTCCATAAAACCTTTGGAAAATCTGTCTTCAGGTATTTCTTTGCCTAATCTATACACTTCAAAGTTTGAATCTTATTCAGTGGTGGTCTTTTTTCAGCCGTCTTGACCATGTCTCTTAGCATTTGACACCTTGTACTTCTCTTTCATTACACTACACTCCAGGTAGGTTGCAGTTCTGGAATATGGTGGCACTGGAGGATAATGGGTTCCTGGTAGCTTCAACTTTAATTCTTCTCAAGTCTCTTGCAGTTAATTTGCGTCTTTTCTTCTCCATGCATTTTTTGCACCCCAGTTGACTATTCACAACAAAACGTTAGAGTGTCCGGTGGTCACGCCTCAATAGTTTAGCTATTTCAAGAGTGTTGTATCCGTCTGAAAGGCATTTTACAATTTATAACTTTTCAGTGTCAGTTAAATCTCTTTTTTGGCCCATTTTACCTGAGGTCATGAAGCTGCCTAATAATTACGCACACCTTGATATAAGGTGTTATTCACTGTTGCCACACCCTCCCTCATTACACAAATACATATCACCTGAAAATGATTCAATCCAATGAGCATTCAAGTTTATATGGTTTGCAGTTGGAAAATGGGCATAGAAATAATAACACGATCAGAATACTCACTTGCCTAATAATTGTGCATGCAGTGTATAGCTTGTTCCCCATCATTTTAAATAGGAAACATGTTTCTAGCACCTGTTTTTTTCCGATGACTGATAATTTTCTATCATGTCATTCTGAACCAGAGCACTGAGAAATAAGTTGATTTGTGAAGTGAGTGTTCAGGGGTAGCAACGTGTTCAGGGGTAGATAGCAAACATCTACCAAGAATAACATGCTTATAAGTGTCCCAGATTTACATTTATCATGTGACGTCAAGTCGATGAGACCAGGCAGACAAAAACATCAAATCACAGTAAAACTGCAGCATTAAATCTCAACACATCATATTGGCACCTAAGTATGAGGGTAATATGGTATTGTGAGGTCCCTGTGAATTCCCAGGCCTGCTGTAAGGAGATGAAGAACGGGGTTAGGCCATCTGGGTCTCCTACCTCTGGGTCTTGTAGGCGACTCAGGTCCGGGTAGAGATAGAATTTGATCCCTTCAGATGCCCCTGGCAGAGTCACTCCGCGGACCAATAGCACGATAAGCATGACGAAAGGGAAAGTTGCTGTGATATACACCACCTTGAGAAAACCGATAGAGACAGAGATGTATGAAGTCCCATGATGAAACGGGCAGGGTTGGGAAGGTTACTTTCAAAACTGTAATCGGTTACAACTACTAGTTACCTGTCAAACTATTTTAATCTGTTACATATTTTTTCGATTACCTAAACTCATAAACGTAATCTGATTACTTTTAGATTACCTCGTTGTTATGAGGAATTTAAAGAAGCCAAAAACAAATTTAACCACTTGAATAAAATATATTGCAAGATCAATTAATATTAGGTTACACAGCTTGTCATTAATGAATGTTGCATTTTCCTTAATAGCTTAAGTATGTTTTTAACCCACATATTTATACTTCAATAGTAAAAAAATACAGATGACAAATGTATGATACACTGAAAACAAAAGTCTGTCAGAGTCACATTCATTCTGAATGGGTAAATGCCCACTGAGGTTCAAGAATGTACATTTGAAGTATTTTTACTTGAACATAACCCAAAAACAAAATGTATGTTGTTTCTTTTCTTCATGCAAGACTGACTGGGTGCATTTCTTCAAAACATTGTTAAAAAATAAATGTTGCTCAGATGGAATGACATGCCTCGAGCCTACTAAAAAGGCCATTAAAGTGAAAAATAACTCAGACATTACAACAAAATAAGGGGGGAAAAACAGCAAAAAAACTTTAGTTTGACAGTTCCTCAACCAGACCATGCTAGTTGATGAACTGTCATTTATACAGTAGCGCTCTGATGTCTTCAATGACAGACAAAATCCGAGAAAAACTGATTAAATCATAGCTTGAGAATTCTACTATCGCATCTTTCAATAGTAAGTTAAAGGCCCAATATAGTTCCATTTCATTTCTGGAACCCACGGTTCGTATCGACCCCATCCTGGTCCGAATGTGGGTTCTGGTCTGCCTGTTGATTATATATGATTTGATTTAAATACATATAAATAAAAACCTACAACTGCACAAAGGAGGGGAGGGCATTGTTGTTTTCAGTTGGTAGTGGGCAGCTGGAGTGAGCGTACAGAGTGTGTTTATGTAATGCCAGCAATTTACAATCTGGATTCAAGCCACTCCTATGAACATACAGCAATACTTGATATACAGTGGTTTACCATAATGGAAGGAGTTAATTCTGGGTTATTTTGGAGCTGAAACCACAAATAGGGTATTTCCGTAGCAGTTTGCCAAATAGACAGTTGATCGATCTTCCTGCAAGCCACAAAGGTCCCTTAAGTGGTTCAGCGCTTAGTGTTGGACAGGGTCCAACAATTGTTCTGTTCCATTGACAGACAGAGGGTATCTGCTACAATGTATACAGCCCGTCCAAAACCAAATAGTAAAATAAAAGTAATCCCTGGCCCATTAAACACAAAAACCAGACAAGCCTGCCTGCATGCATGCCAGACTGTTTCTGCAACCATCAACCATCTTGACATGGACAAAGAAAAAAAGTTATCTACAGCAGAAAACAGCTAGCACACAACTACTGAACTTAGGCAGCAGACATTACCTCATTTAGGCTTTTCCGTTTGGGCGTCTGCATAAACAGTCTTTTTAAAGATTACAAACAATAAATAACATTTTAGTAATTCAATAGATTCTCTTATGCAGTGCGACAAAGTAGTGAGTGAATGTATTTTCGGACTAAAGCACCATGGGGATCGAACCCAGAACCCTGGCGTTGCAAGCACCCACGCAGTACCAACTAAGCAGTCAGGAAACACAGCGCACTTCTACTCACCTTCCCGGTAGACTTTACTCCCTTCCAAATGCAGAAGAAGCAGACAACCCATACTGCCAGAAGACACAAGGCTAGGTCCCACTTCAGGGAGCCAACGTCATCGATCCCAGAGGAGATGCTCAGCACGTTGCGTCTTAGGAGGGAGGGGACAAATAGGTTCCAGGTTAATGACTAATCAGTTGGGGAGCGTATTACATCTTATTCCTGTGGGGTTTCACCCAAGTCCTGCCAACAGTAAAGCAGTGAAAAGCAAACAGCCATGTGATATGGCAGTGGGGAAGTGGCCCATCTCGTGAAGTTACGTTTTTAACCAACCCTCCCGAGCTTTAGCTTCTCCTGAGCCTAAATGTACTGTGAACTGAGACAATATTAAGATATTACAATACAGCTCCGGAAAAAGTTTCTTTCCTTTCCAAAAAAGTCGAAAAGGAAGGTTTTGAGTGAGGATCAGAAGGGTTAAAATTAAAAGATCACTGCAAATTGAACACTTCTGTTCCTCACTCAGAACTTTCCTTTTCAACTTTTTTGGAAAGGAAAAAAAAAGGTGCAGTGGTCTCTTAATTTTTTCCGGAGCTGTATGTTATTTTCATCTTGTGTGTTCCATTTTCTATCAAACATCGGTGGCTGGCCCATGGATAAACTGGAAAGTAGATATGATCTATTCTACTTTCTTCAGGCATTACAATGCTTTATTTGACCAGAAAGTGGGGAAAGATAGAGGAGTTTGTGTTTTTCTGAAAGAGGAGTTGGCCAGATTCTGCAGTGGCTAGGGGCAGTGGCTTAGACTGCTGGACCACCCAAGGCCACAATAAGCATAAACTTACATTACACTGTGATTTGAGGTTAAGTTTTTGTGGCTTCCCAAGAGGATACAAATCTGACCAGACTTTTAATTTGAAAATACCTCTTGATCCAAATATAGTACACTGAAATGAAAAGATCCAATTTTAAGATAGTTAACCTCACGGCTGTGGGGGAGTTCATTAAAGTTCAGTATCCTTTTGTTTATGGAAATGTCACCCAACCAGACAATGTTTACAGCGAAACAAGGGAAAAGGATAGTAAACATACTGTTTAGGTTTGGGTTGGAGACCGTTTTTTACTTTGTTTATGTGCACAGAATGTGGGTTCTCATGCTTGTGTCTATGCAAAGAGGTCATATTTGTGTGTGTACGTATGTGTGCAGGCGTTTGTGCATCAGCGAGTCAGTGTGTGTTAGTGAAGTACCAGTCAAAGGTATGGACACACTCACTCATTCATTTAAATGGCCAAGTGTGTCCAGACTTTAGACTGGTACTGTATGTCCATAGAGTTAGCTCAGCGGTTGGACACTCACTCCCAAAACTCAATGACGGGGGAGGTAAAGTTGGTGATGTTGGCAGCCAGCATCAGGGTCTTATTCTTGCGGACGGTGTCCTCCACGCAGCGGTCTGTGTTCCACGGCTGATTACATTTGGCCCAGGGCAGTTCCGGCTGAAAGCACTGGAACAGGTAATAGAGTCCCCAGGCCAGAATGACGATGTAGTAGACATTCAGAAGAGAGACGATCACAATGGAGGCGTAGCCAATACCTAGAGGACAGAGCCAAATGTATTAATAACAACGCAGTTGAGTTTGGCAGTCTAGTGGTTAGAGTGTAGATCACTGCCTCAAATCCCTGAGCTGACGTGGTGAACAAAAAACCTTCCAATGTGCCCTTGAGCAAGACCCTTAATGCTAATTGCTACTGAAAGTTACTCTGGAGAACAGCGCCTACTAAATGACAGAGATGTAGATTCTTAAATAAATCAGGAAGTTTCACAGATGCTTGTGAGTAAAGAAAGAAAGAGCATTCCTGAAATAAAAATCGGAGCTGGGACACTACAGTAAACACAAACTTGGTGCCTTTTGAGTAGAAAAGCAGTCAATCCACTGACTAACTCAACTCAACTCTAACTCAACGCACTCCTATTTCAAATAGAGGATGTTTCCCTGGCTTGAGTGTTTGGTTATAATGACCATAGTATTTTTATTTTTAGATATGACTTTGCTCCCGGCTTGGATACAGAAATTCCCTGTGCTCTTCCACTCTGAATATTTTTTTAACTTGCCAAACCACCACTACACTCCCCCCTTTCGCTATCCCCTTCTCACCCTTCACATTCCACTGGCACCGTGTCAGACAAATTAATCCAGGGTCACATGTGTGTCCACAGTAGTGTGTGTGTGTGTGTGTGTGTGTGTGTGTAGGCGTCAGGCAAGGCCTTCTAAAGGTGTGATAAAATCTTAGGAGGGACAATGGCAGCCGCCGATAGGCCACCTGTTGGTGTCCATCTCTCTCTATTCCGTGTGTGGGCACACGCGTGAGTGTGTTCATGTGTCAGTTCACACAAGCCGCAAGTCACATAGGCATTTGTCTCAGCACTCCTTGCTTATTCTAGCTCATTAACAGCTGCTGAAGATCAGCGACACCCCTATCCCTCATCTTCAGCTGTCTTTCTACCTGCTGCTCCCGACTTCAAGGAAAAGCAGCTCATGACAGAGAGATTGCACTAACTGAATCCGATCAATTGCTGCTTTATTATCTTCCACATACTGGTCAACATGTTCAAACGGGGTCTGCCTGCAGTACATTACTGTGCAAACCTACAGAAAGACACTCACTAATAAAGCTTTACAAACCCATAACTTGACCCCAGGACTGGAATAACAACACCACACTAATATCCGGTAACATATCTGTGGTGTTGACACAAAAAAAAACAGGTGGCCCCCTGCTGCCAAGACCGTCA
Source organism: Esox masquinongy (assembly GCA_016801175.1). Taxonomy (NCBI): domain Eukaryota; kingdom Metazoa; phylum Chordata; class Actinopteri; order Esociformes; family Esocidae; genus Esox; species Esox masquinongy. Next base: position 68,618 of record JACXGI010000258.1, read on the forward strand.
CCGTCTATCATTTCATGAAACACTGAGTGTTTTCTTTGCCGTTTCATTGCATGAGATATTTATTATTGTGCTGTGGATGATGTCGATAGGCAACTTACAGCGCGCTCGCACTTCCCTACTCTGTTGCCATAGTAACGCAGACCTCAGCGCTTGTATAAGCACCTAAGGCAGCAAATGTGTATCTGTATGTATTGTGTGTCTGTATGTATGAGCCTGTCAAAAAATAGGCCAGTCTGAAAGTTTCTTAATGATTGGTTTGTTTATTGACATCCAGGCTCCAGCATATATTAGACAATAGTTTGACATTTTGGCAATGAAGCCTCTCTACTATGCTTCCCCAGAGTCTATTTGGATAAACCATTGAGAAATGACATCAGGTTTTGTAAATGGTTCACTATTTTAAAGTATTTGTACGGATTAAAATAATGTAAATTGAAGAAGTCATGTTTAGTACTTGCACATCCCTTACATGCAATGATTTCCTGATGTCTGCAACCCATCGATATCACCAGGTGCTGGGCATCTTTCCTGCTCTGCGAGCCCGTACTGCTGCTATATTTAGTCAGTGCTTGTTTTTTGACATGATTTGCCTCTAATCTTGTGTTCATCCTGTGAAAGGTATGCTCAACAATTACGATTAACTTTGCCCGTCAAGAACTTTCCACTTTTTGCCCCTGATAATCTCCTTGGTAGCTATGGCATTGTGTTTGGGGTCATTGTTTTGCTACATGATGAAGCACCTTCCAATAACTTTAGAGGCATTTGGTTGGGTCTGAGCAGACAAGATGTTTCTGTAAACTTCAGAGAGTTAACCCTAATGCTTCTATCAGCACTCACATCATAACACTACCTCCACCACATTTCACAGATGAGGTGGTATACTCGGGATCATGGGCAGTTCCTTTTTTCCATCATTGTGGTTAATCTTTATTTGATGTGTTCATAAGACTGTTCTAGAACTGTTCTAGGAATCACAGGGTTTTTACTGGGTGCATATGCAAAATCCTACCCCCACCCATTCTTGTATAAGTATTGAATGCATTTTCAACTGCCCTCAGAGATGTCTCAAGGTTTGTCTTGTAACTATGATTTCCTCTTTCCTTGCAAGTAAAAAAACTGCTAATTGTGTAGAGAACTTTGTCTCTGTACTTACTTCCAAAAGGGTTTTATTCTAAGGAGTTGCCATCACACCTGGCACAGAGTTGGCATGGTGCCAAGCCTAAGCCATGCTAATAGCAACCTTGCCACTGTTTAGGCATTTCCTTAATCCTTCTCTCCCAGTCTGGCCCACAGTACGCCACTACTTTGCCCACAGTACGCCACTCCTTCCCCGAATGATAAGTGGTCCGTGGGCAATATGGGAGAATGCTATTGGGTCAATGAAAAGTGTAGTGGCTCACCGGTGAAGATGGGGCAGAGCTTTTCCCAGCAGGTGATGCCCCCCTCAGAGGTAAACTGTCCCAGAGCCACCTCAAGGAAGAACACCGGCAGGCCTCCACCAAACAGGAAGATTGTGTAGGGGATGAGAAACGCACCTGGTGCAGAGGAAGAGAGGCGGTCAGTAGAGACACCAGCAGACATTTTCACAAATCAATATAATGAAGACTGAGTAGACTTTGACCAAACCATGTACAAGTGACAACCCAAAAATCTATTTCCAAGTGACACCCCACTGTAACCTGTTTCTATGGAAAACACACCCATGTAAATTTCAAGACCTACCTCCACCATTCTTATAACAGAGGTACGGGAAGCGCCACACATTCCCTAAACCGACAAAGCCTCCTGCCACGGACAAGATAAAGTCTAGCTTGCTGGCCCATTTCTCCCTCTGAATGGGCTTGCCCTCGGCCTCATCTTCCGGCCTCGTGCCCGGGCTCTTTCCCGGGGAAGGCTTCAGTGTGTCCTTGTGGAAATCTTTCAGACATTGGAGCTTTTCTTTCTGTGCCATGCTACAGAAGATGAAAGGATGAGGACAAAAAAGAGAGGAGAAAGAGATAAGAGAATGAGAGTTAGAGAAATATAGAGATGAACAGGCAGAGGGCACAAAGAGAGAGGCTTCTGCCTGATAAGACAAAGATAGTAGGGCAAATTAGCAAGATAAGGTGTCCCACATGTTGTATAGTCAGCCATGGCATTTTGATACAGAGTCATCTGTGTGTCAACAGTCATGATGTAGCCTGCAATAAGAACAGCAGTAGGGATTATTGATTGTATTCATAATTGGCACAGTTCTCTTTCATTGTATTCCCTTATGGTGGATATGGTGCTCAAGTTAACATTGCAAAACACTCTGTGCTGTAATAGATCATTTATGGGTCAAGTCTGTGCCTTTATGGAATTCCTGACTGGTAAACACAGTATTACTTTTATGTGTATAATATAACCTATTTAAAAGTTATACATAAGTGTTATTGTAATTTACAGTTGTACTTATTATTCTTAGGGAATTTCATGGGTAGGATTTTGCAATGCAAGGTGAGGATTACGTTAATTATAATTTATATAAGTCGGTAAGGAAGAATGCATATGCGTAACGACAATCACATCCAATTCACAGTAGAACAAACGGGTATCTTTGCCAATACTTGCCAATGTAACCACTGCATAAACAATCATTCCCACGGCCAGAAAGCGTTACAGTTACAGAAACAACAACAGATCCCAAACTTGAATCTGAACTGACTAAATTTAAATATATATAAAAAATATAAATGGGTCCAAACTTTTGACTGGTACTGCATATATAAACAAATCGGGTCTCCTTTTTAACATTTTAAATATGTAGACTACACAATAGTCAGAGTGGGGCTCCCTCAAGACATCACTAGCTCTGAAGGTAGCAACTTTAAAGTGAGATTTTTTCAAGTTTATACTGAAAAATAAGGCCTGAGGGGTTGTGTTATGGCCAACATAACATAGCTAACGACTGTTCTTAGGCATAACAAAATTCAGCAGGTTTGGATATAGCTGTAACTGTGGCCGACTGGCCATATACCAAACATAAACATAGAATATATAATAATAATTTATAATATTAAAGAAATCCCCCTTAGATATTACAACCAGAATCACAGCCAACAAATGATTAATGCTAGGAGCAGTCAAGCCAATATTAATGTCTAAATGTACAGATATCCTGTCTGAAAACTTGGCTAGAATCCAATAGCTAAAGTTTACTGAATGTTCATACTGCAAACAGCCTTTCCAAGAGGACAGGAGTTGTCATTACTGTATTAGGTATCCCATTTCCTTGCTTTTGCCAATGAGCTGTAAATCACCCTGTTGCAGGGCAGGAGGGATAGCTAGGCAAGAAATTGCTTAGACACCCTGGATTAAATTGCAGGCTTTCCTATCGAAGTTAAGCAGCGTATGTCATGGTCGGTCCCTGGATGAAAGACCAGATGCTGCTAGAGATCTTGCCAGTAGGGGGCAGCCTGCTTCTGGTCTAAATATCGAATTCCAATGCCCCAGGGCAGTGAATGAGACTGCGTCTACAATGAATTGTAAAGTAATGGAGGTACTATTTCTGAGAAATAACTAATGCATGTCAGGTGATCTGGATAAGAGTGTCAGCTAAATGTCTAAAATGTAAACAATTTAAAATGTTAAGACACAAATTAATACTGCATACATCATAAAGGGTGCCGAATAAAACACGTTGAAAGAAAAAAGCTGTTATGATCCGATGCAGGAACAAAAATACATTTAAAATAAATTTTGAAGATACATTTTAGGAAATAGGTGAAATATAACAGAGATTGATATACCAGTGTGCCAAGGCATGGTTTCCTATTCTTTTGAGGCTGGCTCAGACAAAAATGAAGTTGGCATAAACTGAGAAATTGAGAACAACTTCAAAGACTTCCCCTCTGCACTCCCTGGTTACAATGAAAATCTGTCATCTGTATTGTGTGGTTCACAAAAGCCTATCAGAAGTTTGATTATGTGCCTCGTTCCCAAGAGACAGACAGAAGAATAGCTGGAGAACAAATTGTTCTCCAATGAGCAAATGTGTCTCTTTTGGCCTCAGAAAGTGACAGTATTATTCAAAATTGATTTATAATCATATAATTAAGATAATTGGGTCTTATTGCCAGTTTACATAAGAATCTAACTACTCTCAGTTGAAAGGCAGCCATAAAGATCATTCAATCATAGGGGATGTTAATTCAACTTGTCAGCTGACAAACACTATACATTAACATCATGTTGCAAAAGTGCAGGCAAATTAAGAAACAGAACTGACCTGCTTTCAGTCTGGATAAATACTTCACACACACTTCAGCTTTGAACAAACCAATATTGCATTGTTAAATGCATAGATGCACTCACTGACCAGTTGCCACTCTCTGACTGTTAAAACAAGTGAACTTTAATTAAATGATTAAATGGATGCTTAGGTTACAAGCACAGAGCACATCTATTCATCAGGTCTAGTTGCCGCGTTCATCATGCTGCCCTCGTTCTGCTCGGTCATTTTCTACATTCTCTCCATCTCGGTTCTGCATGACATGTCAACTTGAACCACTTCCCACTCTCAAACGTCATTACATAACTGGATCTGCACTCCCCCCACTCTAATTCTCTTCCTCCCTGTCCCGTGTCTATCCCTGCTCTCTCTTGTTTCGTCCATATATATGTTCACCTGCTGAGTGCTTATCTGGGAGGATGTCTGCCTTCGGATTAAGACAAACAATCCAGGTGACCTACTCAGGCACCCTTGACCAGACACTGCAAAGCCATTCTAAAATGATTATGACAGTACACACAGCATTATCAACATGTCCCACTTAGCACACTGAAACACAAAAGGCCCCGTGTAAAAAGTATGCATGGCAACAGACAGAAAGACAAACAGACAGAAAGAACAGAATGCTACTGATGTTCTTTGTGAATTTCAGCTTCCTTTTTTCCAATTCACAGAGCATCAACAATATATACTTAAAAAAAAAAGAAAATAATTGGAGGTTTTCCAAGTACTTACAAGAAATTGTTCATTCGGTTGAAACAAAATGAATCCCCAGAAAACATGTCTTAATAATGGCTTGACATTAAGATTAAGATAATGCTACTTTCTATTCCAGTTGAGTAATTCCATGGACTTACATTTCCTTCATGTCTGTGGCTATGTGTTGGGTGCTTGTCTCTCAGCTGTCACCATTCCTCTGTACCGAATGGCTTTATGCAAACAGCACTCACAAGCGAAGCCCACAGCAAGGCCCGCCCCCTCAGCAAAAGACAATTAAATCCTATGTGAAGATTGGGTGCAGCCGTGGAGCAACTCTCCAGATACTGACTGGGCACTGACTGTAAATTTCCACTCGACCCCTAAACACACGCGCACACACACACACACACACACAACACACGAAGGGAGCGCTCGCATGTCTAACAGGCACCTCTTAGTCATGTCACTGACGGAGTAAAGGGAGGGAGTGGGTGAGGGAGAGGGAGTGCGAAGTTAGCCGAGCATGAGCAGAACCAGAAGTGGAACTCATAGGACAGCTTCTGGACAGGAGAATGGAGCCCCCCCCCCCAAAAAAAGAAAAATTCATTATGTGGGTGAGGGGCAGTGGGTCATGTGAATCCGACTGGCTCGGCTGACCACGCCGCTTCATACTGTCAAGCTCCCAAATGCCACTGGTATGTGGGATGCTTCCAATTGTAACCCCCATATGACTGTGTGTCATCATCACACATCACAGCAAATACTTCCAAACATCTCTAACGGGACTATTTGGCAACATAAATATGGTGCTGTTAATCGGTAGCAGGATATAATTGAGGAAGTGTTTCTGTGTTTTTCTGCTCTATTTGGGATCCTTCTGCTCCATTCAAACTTGATGTTATCTTGGAGATATTAACCAGGTACAGGTCACAGTACAGCCTAATAAGGTGATGGGTCCTGGATTTTACCCGGTTCTGTTTAAATGCCATAGACTCATAAAGGACCTTGTGCACAATAGCTGGCACAGTAATGGCAATTAAAATACAGTATTAAACTTGACTCCAGGATTTGCGCAATCCTTCTGACAGAGGACAGGGCTTGGCTACGGAGAAGTATGAAGGGAATGTTACAGAGATCTTGTTTCATACAGTTGCTTTGATCGTCAAGTTAAAATTAGATATGAAACAGAAGAGCCCTAACTTATCATATAGCCCTAAATATCGTTAGAGGTGGGTTAAGTGACTGTTGAAGCTTTATTGCATATCTAAGAAATAATTCGGTTGTTTTTTTTCCAAAAGGAAGTTACTATTCCATGGCATTGTGGTCTCAGAACGTTTACATTGTCTTTAAAGACAGATGAAACAAAATACATTTATAAAAGTTTAAAAACGATTTAAAACGATCACGAATTGGTCAGTAGAAAAATCCAGGTTACTTCCATTGAAGCCAGATAAAGCAGTCCATAATATACACCTTGTTGGTCTGCTTAAGGGACAGTTCAAAATGTACTGGAGTGGTAAGGCTGATCTGTGCAAGTTTGACCATTTCAAAATTGCAATGTCCAAATGGTGCATGCACCATTTTATGAATGTGAAGAGAAATCCATTATAAAAAAACACTAAACATTAATTGTCAAGCCAAGCCATTGGTATTCAATAGATAAAATAGGGAGAGGTATATATATTTCTAGAGATTTTCATCATACTAATTTGTGATGTTGAAAATGCAAACCATGACAGTGTTTGAATCCTTCTCACATTTTAGCCCAGGGGTCCCGTGAAGAATGATGCAATTGGCCAGGGCCCAGTTTCCCAATATCGTGGCACTTACGACGGTTTAATGATGCAGGTAGCCTTGAGATGGACTTTGTTATGATGGACTTACGCCCGTTTCCAAAACCACCACGTACGTCGCTCTTCGTGCATCGTAAGTGCCACGTCACGGCTGTTTGGAATGGAACTAGGCCATCTTTGGGGCTTGGAATGGAATTATGCCATTAATACGTTTTGAAATATAGCCTATTGCATTTTGCTAGAGCTTGATTACTTATCAGAAGCATACAATATCGCTGGAAATGTATTCTACTACTACTACTTAGGCATCAATAGGAATATTGATCAATAGGATCACGTGACATCCAATTACCAGTTCGTCCAGTAGATATATAGAATATATGTTACTGTTATATATCACATATGTTATATATCACAGCAATCAACGCATGACTGGTTAACTGGGAATATAAAGCATAGTGAGAAAAATCCATTCTAATTGTTTGGAATAAAAATGGAATGCAAAAGAAAACAAGCATTCATAGCTGAAGAAATCAATGTTGTTTTTGAGAGGCACCAGCACCTATCCATCAAAGACAGTACCAGTACAATACAGAGTTTTTAGACTTGTGAAGGGTTAATTTTGAACACTTTTTAAAAATGATTACATGTTTTACTTACATTTTTCTTTATCCTCAGTTGACCAATTGCATTCAATTACATTTACATCCACCCACAAACTTATGTAATTTCTCTAAATAAATTGGTCTAAATCAAAACTGCTTTGATCATTTTCATTCATTCCTTTACCTTAATATTAACTGTTTGCGATCACTCCTCGCATGTCACTCCTTTACTATTTCACCAAAACAGTAAAGTTCCTGTTAAGATGGACTAATGAGTGGTCCGGAACACTTGTTAATTAATGAGCAATATTACATGCCACTTAAGTAAAAATGCTTTCGGGAAATGCACCAATAAAATAACGAGGAACTTATGCGCATCTTATGATCATCTTAGTGCTTTGGGATACTGGGCCCAGCACTGTCTGGGTTTCGGGAGCTTATTATTGAATACAGTTGCTTTGCCTTATCACACGCTAGTGACTCCTTGTGGAATCTGGATGAGGAGGTCCTGGGCTGGCGTGGTTACACATTGTTGGTGGTTGTGAAGCTGGTGGAAAATAATGAATTCTCTAGAACAACATTGACGGGAGCTTATTGTAGAGATATTAACATTCAATTATCTGGCACCAGCTCGGGTGGAAATTTCCCGTCAGTGGCATAAACTGTAAATTTTAGAGTAGCCTTTTACTATTCCCAGCACCACGCACATCTGTGTAATGACAAAGCAGTTTAGTTGGCTTTTTGATATGCCACACCTGATTATCTTGGTTAAATTCCCACTGTTAGGGATGTAAACAAATTTGTGCACAAGTTTTAAGAGAAAAATGTTGTGGAACATCTTATTTTTCAGGTCAGGAAACATAAGACACTGCAACACTTTAAATGTTGAATTTATATTTTTGTTCAGTTTAACTATAAATATTACATAATTTTTTTTTAACATTTTGATTTCCTTCCAAGCCTATCATTGTCTGCAGTTGGTTCTGACTGCAGAGTAATGGAGAGTGAACTAGGTAGTTTGAGTGAGCTCATGCCTGGTGGTCAGCAAACCCTCAACTTTCTGGCCTGAAGCCATGAGCAGGGCCTGCCCACCAAATAGGCAGATTAGGCAACCGCCTGGTTTCCCTTGTCCACTAGGGGGCCGCTACCAGAGAATTATTTTGGGATGAAAATCAGTCAGGCTTTCAGCAGATAAAGTAAAATACACCAGATGCAAATTTAGCAGCCAAATCACTCCTAAATTACCATTCAGGGGAAAATTCCACATGGTTTAAACCAATTCAGATGTTGACACATTTGCAGCTTTGCTTCTGCAAATATTTCAGTAACTGTCAGACCACATCTACAGTATCTTATATAACATATTTAGAGTTGGAATTCATGTCTTAGCCCTGAATTCTGTGTAATCTAATCAGAAGTCATACATTTTAAGAAGGTAAAATGTATGACTTCTGATACAGTTTACCTGGAAACAACAGTTTGCAGGAAGGCTGTTGACTTTACATTCAGCAGATAATAATTAAAACAAAGGTGATCTGTGGGTATCAACATGACAGGATGTAACTTAGTAGCATGATATGAAAACATTACAAAGTAGCATTCAACATAAAAGGCACATAGACTGCCAAGCATCCCAAACCAGCTTGGTGGACAATAGTATATCCACAACAACCTTGTCAATATCATGAAACATGTTATAGAGAAGGAATTTTCCGAAGGCGTGAACGGTGTGAAAATAAAACAACATATAGATAAAGATCAGAGGGTCAGCAATCGAGCAACCCCTATTGGAACATGCAATGAGTAAACATACAAACACATCCACAGCCACATACAGATTTTGACATTAGAAACAGAAGATGAACACAAACATGCACGCACAGCATTATGTCAATGAGCAAATGTAGACCAAAAAAACAGAGATGAGGCTTAATGAGCCGTTGATGTTCTTTTTTTTTTTATAGCGCAGAATATAGAATCCGGGCTTACAGTGTGTATAAGTCAATATAGCTACGGTCTATTCATATGATATAAAGCGTGTTGCAGTTGATCCTTTAAAAAAAATAAAAATACAGTAGCCTCTTTACAACCTGAGGTGAATACACAATGTAGTTGGAGTCAAGATGGAAGTGCCTATGAATGTTTTATTGCCATTGTGTATCTATTGTGTTCACATTATCCTTTCGTACTGTGTAAGCAAGCTTCTGTGCAAAGCATAATTGTTTCAGCATCACTGCAATTGTCAGCTTGGCTGCTGTCAACAACTCATTCATGCTTGGTTAGCAAAGACACAAGACACTGGGTAGGTAATAAATCAATGAATAGTTTCATAAATCCAGTCTGACATACAAAACAAAAACCACAAGCCATCTTTGTCTTCATTACACATTAGATTTGTAGGCTATACCGCCAGTCTAAGACTCAACCAAAACAATATGGAGCAGAACGAACATGTTTAAAGGCATTCATCTGATCTATTAAGCAACACCATCTGAGTGTCTTACAAATCCAGAGAGGGTGACAATCGATTCCATTTAATTTGCATTAGAACTTTGTTTAAAAAAAAATGGTATCAAAAGAGACACGCCTAAACCAATGCAGGTTTCTCAGGAGTTGGGACTCCTTTTTGGGGCGTGGAGGGAGGAAAGTGGAGACAAAAGAAGTAGGCAAATGTACAACCGATTAGCGGTTATCATAACCGTCTTCAAGAGTTACAACTAGGCTAGCTTAGAAACAGCATCCTCTTTCAAATAACCGTCATCCTCACTAGGACGTTGAGAAAAACAATAAATCGCAAATATAGACTAGAAACAGACACGTGGGAGAGATACACCTCTGGAGGCAATACATCCTCCCCAACTCCAATATGTTTATGTGCATCTCATCGCATTTATTAAAAAAATATTTATCAGTGAAACAAAGACCTGTTCATTTACAAATGTCAAACGCGGAAGTGCAGGCACAAAGGCAATGGCATTTTTTACGTTGTATTTTGTCATCACAAATCTATTATAGCTAAACTATAAAACGTTGGCTTTCATTACAGAGCTTCATTTCAATATAATAAAGGCTTTTTTCACATCATATGCGCTCTCGACCGTAACAATTACGTATAGGCTGCACTGCAACTGTAAGCATTAGCCTACTTCAAAGAACACAATCAAGTAGAGAAATGGCTAAGAGAACGCAAATATTTGAATGAGAACAAAATGAAACCTATTTGGATTAATCATAAACTATAAGAATTACAGAAAAGTCATCATATGATTTAGAAAACAAAGTCTTATTAACTTAACTTAAGACTATTGAGTATTAATGAATACTAAGTAAATAGTATGAATACTCAATAATCGTATTTTCCATTACTTCTCTCTCCATGGGTAAAGACAATGCTTTATTACCTGTCATGTAGGCTACAGTATATCTTGCGCTGTCCCTTGTTCCTTATTGTGTTGTGCAGTGAGTGGTAAATACAAACAATTAAATCGGAAATGAATTACAAGCCTCTCTCTCTCTGACCTTTGTTTCTGAAAGCGGGTGTGAGTTTAATATCAGTTAGAGTGGAAAATCACCAGCATCTCTATTCAACAGGAGAACTAATTCTTAAAGTGACAGGTTCCGCTAATTTGCGTCGCAAGCGCTCTAACTCAAGTCGCCATGTTTCCGGTCTTCCATTGTAACCCAACCAAAGCGGGTTGAAACCTGTCAGATTACGCATTGATACACTACGTCCGAACTCATTTTCAGCTTTTAGCTGTGGGCTATTTGGTTATGACAGCCATTCTGAACATTAGCACAGCGGACAGAAGTTGTTCCAGTTTATCCCACTACAGTTTCATTCCCCTTGATGTGGCCCTCATTAATCGACTAGATCTGCCGCTCAGACTGTTATTTATCAAGCCACCTCCCATCTGTTAATTAATCTGCTGCACAATACTGCTCCCAAAAACGTTCCTTATCTACCTACAGTACATCTAGATAGAAGCATATTCTGGAACTGTAAATCTGTATATGTGTACATCAAATGTGGTTTAGGAAATTCATGTCAAAAAGTACATAGACCCCCAGGAAAGGAAATATGGCTATCTGAGCAAAATTCCAACCACATTCACTGAGAAAGCTAAACCAATTTAACAAATCACACACACATTTTAACTTTGAAACAATTTATAAAATGAACATGAACAAAAATGCAATTTCTTTATGCTGAAAAAGTTAACCCCACCACCATCTTATAAAATGGTTAAAATTACAATCTAGAGAACAAAAACAGGCGCAAATTATTAGAAAGATTATTGATGCCCACGAGTCTGAGAGGGGTTACAAAGCCATTTCCAAGCTACAATTAGAATCAGGAGAGCCAAAACAGGTGCAAAGTATTATAATGTTTATTTATGCCCATAAGTCAGGGAGGGGTTACAAAACCATTTCCAAACTATTCAAAGTGCATAATTTCGCTGTCGGACAGATCATCTACAAATGGAGATTATTCCAGACTACTAGAAATCTACATAGGACAGGTCATCCCACCAAATTCAGGCCAATTGCTGACTAAAAGTGGCTCATAGAAATTTTTTAAAACACCAGGGTAACATCAAGGGATATACAGGCCTCACTTGTCACAATCAATGTTGAAGTGTGTCAACTGTCAGGAAAAAGTGAGTGAACTGTGTCAGTCAACTGTCAGAAAAAAGTGAGTCAACTGTGTGAGTCATCTGTTGCAAAAAAGACAGCACAAACCTGTCCGACATGGGAGGTCAGGAAGGTTGAAGCCTCTGCTCTCATACAAAGAATAGATATGACTGAGGTATTAAGATATGACTGAGGTTTGCCAGACAACACCTGTGTAAAGACCAAAACTACTGGAACAATGTACTCTGGCTATCTACTGTATGGTGAGAACGAAAAACAGCCTTTGAACAGAAGAACCTCATACCAACTGTTTAGCATCGATGCGGTGGCATTATGGTTTGGGGCTGTTTTGCTTCCTCTGGGCCTGACCAAAAGTGGTATTCCGTATTGTACCAGAGATTTCATGAGGAGATGAGGCCATCTGTCAAAAAGCTAAAACTGAACCTAACATGGAAAACCAGACAATGATCCAAAACACACAAACAAAGCTACAGTATAATAGAATGGTGCAAAAAAAAGAAATTATAAAAAAAGTAAAAAGAAATTTAAAATGTGTTATAGGCATTAAAGCATTTAACTTAAGATCAGTCTGAATGGCATTCCATGAGTTTTGTTTTATCATCACCTTCAGCCAAATAGTTTCTCCCTTTGTCTGTTCCCTTTTCTTTGTTAGAATTATAATACATAAGAATTTTCATTTTTCTTCAGTATAAAACATTTCAGTTTAGCCCAATCCTTTTAGACCCATTTCCTAGAATGTAAAAGGTTAAACTGAAATCTGTCCCAGAATGACAGTTCCCACAGATGGCCACATTTACCCCATCACTCACTGTCAAAGATATTCAAAACATGGTCTGCCATGTTTTTGGATGATGTCATCTGTGCTTGAGCTGTAAACTGTACTCACAGAGTTCCAGAATATCTGTGAGTTGGCCCTCATAAATTAATTACAACCAGGATATAGACACCCAAGTATTGTCATGTGGCAGTGTAAAAGTGAACTACTTAAAAGTAACAATCGGTAAGTGCTGTCTCTAGTTCTTTAATTGCTCAATGGCTATCCCATCTTATCTTGCTTGATCAATTCACAAAGGGGCACATGTGTATGCTGACTCATAAACACATCCAAAAAAGGGATGCAAAGTGCAAAGTTCACAAGGGACTGCTGTGTAATTTTCCTTACAAGCTAAGTAACCAGTAAAACATTCCATTAACTATGACCTACATTGCCTTGCCTAACCATAAACAATACTGACTACCTGGTTGATGATTGAATTACAAATGATTTAAAAAGTGTAGACCCTAACAACTTTGGAAGTACCCCAATTTCCGTAGTAACATCAGGAAACAACTTTGTTCAACCTAGTGTCATATTAGTTCATTGCACTGTAGAAGCCTAATCTTGTGCAGACAAACAATCAAACGTAACCAGACAGATGGCACGGCCACGTGTCGGCATGGCAGATCCTGGCTGAGCTCACTAGTCAGGGTGTGAGGTCAGGACAGGTCAGAAAACCACAGGGAGGAGAAACTTTCACACCAAATACGAGACATTCTACAAAGAGGTTATACATTTTAAAACCATGGCATTGTTAAAGATGCAGCCTTTTGTGAACAACAAATTGTATTTTTAGACCTCCGGTTTCTGCTGGGTGTGAAATATTGTTTAAATGTGCATAATCTATTAGTAAAATCACTATCATACCTCATATATACATGACATTCCAAGTGTTTATGATGACGGGGCAAATATTTTATCTGAACCAGAGGATGCGAGCGGAGCTGGAGTGTGAGGTGGAGCTGGAGGCGGAGCTTGAGCTGGAGGTGGAGCTGGAGCGAGTTTGATTCGGCTCGAACGAGGAATGGGTTTAGAGCATTTGCCAAACTTGCCATTTGTTCCGCTTAATTTTGCTCTGGTACTGCTCAACCATGATTATGGTCACCTTTTCTAAAATCACGTAAATGTGGGACAGCAGGATGATAATATTAGTTTAAACTAGGAGCAGTGTAGCACCCCTCCCACTGCAGGTGCAGTGAACAAGCTCATTTAAACTCATGTACCAAAGCAGACTCTTACCTCACTAAACACTGAATGAAGCAGAAATGAAGGATGAAGAGTTAAACCTGCTCGTTTTGCCTACTCAAAACTGTTGGTGCATCCCTAACTATAATGAATGAAAAAAGACACCTGTTACAAAGTAAACTAAATATTTAATGAAATTCAGTGATTGTCATTATGAGACAAGCCTGAACTGACAAGACTGAACACTCAACTGCGAGACACATGCATCTCTGACATTACTTGTTTCCTGGCTTGGCAACACTTTAGTGTTCTTGTTAGACTGCAATGATTTCTGCAAGTATAATGTCAGTCAACTTAATGGTTTACCTGCCTATATTGTTTACCTGCCTATATTGGCCTAATAATGAGTCATCAGCAGGCTGTACCCAGCATTTTCAGTATCCTTCAGCATCTGTCTTTAAATATGTGTCCTTCTACTCTATATTAAATCCAAATGGTAGCCTACATTAGCAAAGGTAGATGGACTTTTTAAAATTATGCTTTAACAATGTTGCAATGCTACCATTTGTGGGGCTATGTCATTTATTACTGGGTTTGCATATTCCATGGCCCTGCAGTGTAATTTTTGGTGTAATTCTACCTCAATGAGTCTATGCTAAACATATTGTATACAATGCATATGCCCCATCTGATTGTCAATGCAAAAAAGTATGCAAACAAAGAGGATAATGGCATGTGACAACGTGTAAAAAGGCATATGGTTTGGTTTGCAAAACTGTATATGGTTGCAATGAGCTTTTTCTAAACAGATGGGCATTTTTAGATCACAAAAGAGAAATTGTGATTTTGTGTTCTCTAACAATGATCTAGTTCTTGTGTAACATTAAGCAGCCAGTTCAAGGCTACATGTTGTTTCTTCATCTCCAGAATCGAATGAAAAAGAGCTTTCTTCATTGTTTGTGGAGCCCGGCAGCAGCCGTGGTGGCCTGTTCTGGGTACCTTGGCATTGCCTTTTAGCCAACATGCAGCAGTTTGTTGCAAAGCAAAGGCTGCTGTCAAGCCGACCCAATCTCCTAACAGGTTCAGTGCTCGTTTCCCCTTAGAAAACAACACAATGTGTCAACAAGACCCACTGTTTTCGCTCAGCCAAAGAGGAAATGGGTTAGAAAGAGGAAGTTGCCACAAGTTTTCTGTTGCGGACCAGTGTTTGTGTTTGTAACTAAACCAGCATCTAAAGTAGCTGCTGAACACGTCACATGAAACAAGAACACAGACATTTTCACCAAGATGAAAATGGTAGAAACAAAACATTAGCTCTGAAATCACCTGATAAGATTGCTTTGTAACATCATATGTGTGTTGTAATAGCCTACATAGTTTGCCAAGGGAGTTGTAATTCTGAATAAGCTTAGTGATTCTTACATGACCAGTTCTTGGATCTGGATGGAGAAGGTAGTTTGAGCTCAGAAACATCAGATAACAGGCATTAAATAACTTTTATTTTATGTATTGCTTTTTGTTACTTAATTATTTTACATTCCATAAGTACTTGGTTCATGTAGTGGCTGCATTTTAGAATAAAATCTAGAAATAAGAGACCAAAAGCAGAGGGAGAAAAGGGGCAGAAAATTATTACACCTAGGAGGCAAGTGCTTGGGCTTGGATTCAAAGGGAAAGCGGGCATCGTGGTGCCAAGACAACCTCTCCCTTAAGATCGGCAAAACAAAGGAGATGATTGTTGACTTTAGGAAGCAGAACAGGGAACACACCCTGATCCACAGATCTACAGAGAGGTAACAGACTTTTAGTTCCTCTTCATTCACTTAGCCAAGAACTTGTCAAGAAACATTAGTGACAAAAAAGTTGTCAAGAGGGCAATACAGCGACTATACTCCCTGAGGTGACTAAAGAAATATGGTACGCAACCATATTCTTCAAATACCTGCACCATTGAGAATATCCTGACCAGTGTGAATCACAGCCAAGCATCAGAATTGCTCTGCATACCACAGCAAGGCCTTCAGCAGGTGGTGAATACAGTTCAATCCATCCCATCCAGAACATCTATCTGAATCGCCAAAATTCAAAACAAATTTAAGATAGCCGTTGAGTGTATTTTGCTTGTGTATTCTATTGAAATTACTACTCAAAATCTGAACTTAAACTTAAATGTTGTACTGTTAGCCCCTGTTAAAGACTGGCTGAACAAAGCGATTCCGTTTGGTGTTTCTGATGCCCATAAAGACTTGAAATACTTTGCAACGTAATAAGTGTTCAAATGAACTGAAAACCTTTTAGGTCACACGTACAACTGATCAGTTATCTAGTAGGATTACTTGCTTAAACAGGAAATGCAATGAGGCATCTGTGACATTGATCATCCCAGTAATACTTCTTTATCCAGTACACTAAACGTGCAATGTCCTGATTCCTGAATTCATAGCTTATATGATGCTCACAACAACAAGTGCTTTCTAATTTAAACCTTTTCAAGACAGGGCCTCGTCTGACTGTAGTGTGCACATGTTCTTCAGTGGTTTTCTACAGAGCGGCTGTTGTCTTATTTTTTCCAGAAGGTTCCTTAAGGTCCCTGCCTGTTGTTAAAGGTCTCTCTGAGGGCAGTTACATGGTGCTGGTTAATCCACCTTTTTTCACACAGGCAAAAGCCTGTTGTCTTAGTCTGCTCCACAGCCAGCCGGCCTGTTCCCATACAGTCAACCTTCTAACTAAATTCAAAGTGAGCATGTACACACAAACACACCCATAAACAGGAACAAATATGTCTAGCAGATCATGAACTGTGGCTAAATATAAGGGCTGGACGTGCAGCTAAATAAAAGTAATGGGAGAAAAAACAAGGATTTTTTGCTGGGGTCCCTGGGACTGATAAGGTTAAGTGAACACGTAAGGTTTAATCCCATATAAAGTCATGTGTGTAAGCATCTGACTGTCACACGTTGCCAAGAGGAGCTTTGACAGAGCGAGCGGAAATAAACAGAATTCCTAGTAGATATGCCTCCTGCCCTATAATCACTGTTAATTAAATTATATACACATCTTCAGCTTCAGTGTGACCTTGGTCATGGTTTGACATTGTGAAAAGGGGAAGAAAGAGAAAGAGTATGAAGTGACTCCCACACTAAGGCCAATATCCCTTGCATTTCAGGATATAATCTTGTAAAGTGATCCACTTGGTAAAAACAGCCTTTTTCATAGCATGTCGTTTTTCCTCTTCATTATATAATCCCTGGACCCATGCCCACTAAATCATTGTAGCAAGAGGGGGGAATGTACTTGTCAGGACTCAGATGTCAGAAGGAGTGTGATCATGAATACTACACCACAGACCTCAGTTCGATCGAAGCCATGCCGTTGAAACTCAAAGAAAAGTGGTGTTATTACTAATGGAAATGTCCTAAAGAGAGTGGTCTGACCTTCGTGTGGTGCCAGAGAGGGGTGTAGTGTGTGTGAGCATGGAGGCAGCTGACAGAAGGGATTGGGAGGGGATTGAGATGAGGAGATAGAGAACAAGATGAGCCAGATTAGAAAGAGAGCGAGGGAACGAGGGTGACAGCAACAGAGAGGCGAGAGAAGGAGAGCAAGAGCAATACTAATGGAGAGACAGTTTTAAGAAAGACAGGGACTTTATCTCCTATTATCCTATTCCCATTATGCCATTTTTATTTGATATTCTAGAATTGTCAAGCAGGAACTTGCAACTAGAAAGTCTGTTGTGTGGCCCAGTGCGTTCCAGCACAGAGGGTGAGGACCCTAGGAAGAGAGAGAGGTTAAGAGACTGTGAAGAAAGTGAAAACCTAGTGATGAGAGAGAGAAGGTTTGAGACAGTTAAAAGAGGGTGAGAAACACTGGAGAGAGGTAGGGTGAAAGACCTCGTGAAGAGAAAGGATGCGAGACGTAGCCTAGGGAGGGAGAGGATGAAATCTAGTGAAGAGTGGATGAGACTTAATGAGAGAGAATGACATACCTAGTTGAGAGAGAGAATGAGATATTTAGTTAAGTGAGAGAAGATGAAACCTTGAGAGAGAGTATGAGAGACCTATATAAGAGAGAAAGGACGAGAGACCTAGTTAAGAAAGAATGCATGAGACTGAGAGAGGATTAGAGACCTAGTTAAGGGGAGAGAGGATGAGTGAACTAGTTAAGAGAGACAGGATGAAAGACACTGGAGAGAAGTAGAGTGAAAGGCCTAGTGAAGGGAGAGGATGAAAGACGTTATGGAGGGACAAAGGGAATGAGATCTAGAGATGAAGAGATGGTGAGACTTAGTGAGAGGATGAGATACCTAGTTAAGAGAGGATGAGACTTAGCAAGAGGGAGAGACCTAGTTAAGTGAGAGAGGATAAGCCCTAGTGAGAAAGGATGAGAGACCACATAAAGGCAGGATGAGCCTTAGAGAGAGAGGCTGAGAGACAGTGAAGAGAGAGCTTTCCAGGTCAGTCTCTGACTAAGTATGGGAGCTTACCAGACTCTCTCTCTTTCTCTCTCGGTCTATATTTCCTTTGTCTCTCTATGGTAACAAACTGCAAATTTAGAAACTGACAGTGACAGCAGCAGTAGGGAGCGAAAACACCCAGAGAGGGGTCAGGATGTTCTTCAAATACTGCAATACTGTTTTTAATGTACTCTAATCGTAAAGTACAGTGGATGTACAGTACATCGTTTCAAAACACTGATGACCCTAGCGTGGCAGATTAGCATTTGGGACAGCAGTGTTACTCTTTAAGCCTACTTTTCCTGTCCACCACTTGCGCTGTTGACTAACCCTACCATATTTAACCACAGTAGCACCTGACACACAGTGAATATGTTTTGTATCTTCTGAAGCTTCTGTGCAAACCAACAGTGTCACATGTATGTTAAAATAAGCAGTTTCATTCCCTGGCAAGAAAGACAAACAGATTGTAGGCTACTATATCATATCACATTTGTATTTTATTTATCATGTTCTTTTTGAACAGATGTTGACTAACAGTGAAATGTTTCCTTGTACGTCTTGTATGGAGCAGCACTACATGTTCTCCAAACACAATCCATGGCAATGGAAGACAAAGCTACAAATATGTATATATTATATATATATATATATATATATATACATACACAGCTGAAGGGTGAAGATAAGGACATGCAAAAACAATGTCTCCTATCGCACACAATGTTCTAAGGAGGGGTTACAGACATGACAAAATTAACATGGTAGTACATTTCCACCAGTGAAACTATTCTGGCATTTGTCAAGAGGAGATTGTAATTGTAACCAAAACTGCAGTGGCCTAACAGATGTATACTCGTTATGTCACAAAGCCAAGACGTCTTGGCCTGTTGCCTTACAGCACCTCACTTCTACATCTAGCTTTAATACCTCAGTGCCATGCAACAGGCTCAGAGTTTGTTCTCTTTTAAAAGGAAACAGAAAATAACAGAGGCAGTTTGTCCCTCCAGCCACCCGTACATGTACAATCCTCCAGGAAAGAGATTGATGCAGTTTGTGGACTCTGGAGTTTTAGAGTTGTGAGTTGATGACCAAGAGACCTATAATAATAATTTAAAAAAAATTGACTCTCTCAATTTCAGGTCAATGTCTCCCTGTTAATGAAAGGCAAGAAATCATCCTCTTCCCGTTTTGTCCTTTCTTTGTCTCATTTTGTCCTGTTTTTTGGCATCAAAACTGTGCATGTCCTTGTAAACAATAGGCTTTAAGACAGTGAAGGAGATGCACAAGGAGAGGGCATCAGTTGCTCCTCTAATTGGAGAGCATGATTCATTTGACCACAGTAACGAGGAAAACAAAATGCTGTTGTTTTGAAAGAACACAATGTCTTTAGTGCCGGGCCAGAGGTTACTTTGGCAGTACTATCTTGCTGTTCTGCATATAAAAAAACGTTTCAAAGTGAACCCGAAAAGTAAAGTGAACCTGAAAAGTATTTTGACAATGACATTTGTCTGAAAATGTGAGTATCAAATGAGTGTCAACAAATGTCAAACTGGCCATCAAAAGGCAGAAAAATCTGAAAATGATCAGAAAAGAAAAAATGAATAAGTAAGAAAGCCCTAACGAGCTCAGTGAAGACAATATAGCTGCCAGACAAAGGAACACCTCTACAAAGGAATGCTCACCACAAGAGAGACAAAAAACAACAACAGTCAAATCAGGAGGATCTTCAGGAGGTAGGCGTGGATGTGTTAGTCACTAACACAGAAGACTTCAGCAGACGCATTCCAGCAGCAAGGTGGAAAAACAGGATGACTTAAAATTTACCTAAATGAGCCTGCTCTGAAAAAGGGTATTGCGGACATATGAGACAGGGTGATGACAACATGAAAGTGTAGAGAAAAAAAAAGCTGTCTCAGCTTACCGCCTCATCTGTGAAATAGCATGGGGGTTTTGGGCATGAAGGGCTTTAACTGGAACTGGCTCACTTATCTTTATTGACAATGCTGACCAAAGCAGCAGGGTGAATTCTGAAGTGTACAAAAACATATTGTCTGCTCAGATAAAACCAGATGCTTCTTAACTCATTTGAAGGCGCTTCATCATGCAAGATCAAAACACGTTGCCATAGCTGAAGATTTTCAGGGCCAAAAAATGGAATGTCCTTGACTGGCCAAGTATCATCACACAGTAATCTTATTGAGCATGTCTTCACTTGCTGAAGACAAGCCTGGGGGCAAAAAGGTCCCAAAACAAACAAGAACTGTACAGGCCTGGAAGAGCATCACCAGCAGCTAGTGAAAACTATGGTTCAGACAAAATAACGTCACATATTAGTTCAACCCTTTACTGGAAAACATACAGAACAATCATTTTACAGGTTTTGGCGTTAGGTTCTACTCCTCTGGGGTAACTCACTGCCATCACATGATCATGTGAATGATACTACCAATATATCAACACCATAATATCATTAATAGTAATCCCCATAGACAATGAGCAAGGTATGCAGGACTGATCCCCCATGAAAAGGAAACAGCTCCAAACAGGCGGAGGCAGGGGTGGTGGCTGGGTTCACACCCGCATGCTAGTAAGACCAGCACACATCAGAGTGAGTAACCTGATGATTAAATAGTCAGCATGAAATCTGATGTTGTGATTGGAGGGATCCCAGGCGTCAGCTGATACGTTGCTGACCAGTGACCACTCGGGGTTCCTCTCTGAACTGGCTATGCTAATGTCTCAGACATCAGGCAGTCATTGCATCTGAAAGATTCCCAACCAAGTGCTAAACGTCACTACTTTATTGTAAATAATGTTAATATCTCCTCCCCAAAAAATTGCACTCTCTACTGCACACATTTAGGTTTTAGATTGGGAAAATTATTCCAGTTATTTTCTTGGGTTATCTAGGATCACTTATCATGTATAAATTATTTTTAGGAGTAGTCTGCCCCCCCAGCCCCCCCAAATATTTCCTTGCCTCAGGGCAACACTGTGCCACAAGGGTACTAAAACACAAAGAAAACTCATGAATTTCCTGAAAATATATTTAATGAGAAAAGGCAGAAAAAACACATTTTCATATCACAATATGACACATAACTAACCTGTAACATAACAATAAAGATCACACAACAATGTGAACCAAGTACTCAAAGTGTAATCAGCAGCGTCTAGTCTACTTCAGCATGCAAACTCGTTCCATGTGAAACTTTAAAGAGCAGTTGCTTTATAATATTAAATAGAATTACATGTACTAAATGGAGCATGATATGCTCCATGAAAAGTAGCCCTTGCTGCATAACGTTGCCCTGAGGCAACACAAAGAAAAACTGAATTTCTGAATGTATAAGAAACAAAATCTTGCCAGAACTTATTGAACATGCTTCTCTAGACATTCATACACACAGATGCATTTTTTATTTACACATTATATTAATTTAGACATGCTAAACATTCAAATGATCTTACCTGTTAATCACCCCATGTCCCCACAAGGTTGCTCTTCATTAAAGCATGTCCTGCCTCCAAATGATGCGTGATGGAAACTCCCATATATCATTGGATTCGTCTTGAACATGTTTACAAGCATTGTGATTGGTAGAAATCATAATTAAAAATGTGATGAGGGTATGGGGGTTAAAAACTTTTTATGTTGCCTGAGGGCAACAGTGTGCAGTAGAGGGTTAAAGGAATATGTAAAAAATTTGCAGTTATTTCTAAATGGTCATTTTTTATGGATGAAAATACCCTGAAATTAAAGTTGTAAACCCATAGTTCTTATATCATGTCATATTTTGTATATGACTGTCCCAGTACCTTTGGAGTTGACTTTATATTACTTTGGACAATCCTGTTTGGGTTAATCAATCAACATGGTTCATTGTCAAAACATGATACAATTTAGATAACATGCAGGAATAACTGAAAATCTACACACATGGAAAAACATCTTTATTATAAGAAATGTCAGGTTCATGCAGATGTCAATGTCCTTGTATTGGTCCATCAGATATTCCATTCTCTCCATCAGCCTGTTGCCATGGAAATTGTTATACTCCTGCTGAGAATGAGAGAGCCTTAAAAAAGTACAGTGCGAAGATACTCCTTGTCCAAACAAAGAAAGGCCTAACTTCTCAGGAAAACAACCTATCAAGAATTTCACAAGATAGGCCCCAACGGGAGAATTCACCACTTGATTCATGGCGGGTGACACTATGGGCAAAAGGTTTAGTGCTGCACAGGGCAACAGTATGAGCAACTGGGATCTACACACAACATCATGTTACATAGTTTTCCAAAAGACCGGGAATGGTTGAAATACTTTTTCACATTCTCAGAATTGTCTTTTTCACAATTTCTATAAAAATCGGCTGGGCTATTAGTTACATTCAAAAAGTCAAACAGCTTTCAAATTGCTATAAGTAATATTTCTCTACATTAAAAAGATTGTGTGACTCTCAAGATGTTACAAATGTTACAATGTACAGTTGTGCTCAAAAGTTTGCATACCCTTGGAGAATTGGTAATATACAGTATCTCACAAAAGTGAGTACACCCCTCATATTTATGTAAATATTTGATTATATCTTTTCATGTGACAACACTGAAGAAATGACACTTTGCTACAATGTAAAGTAGTGAGTGTACAGCTTGTATAACAGTGCAAATTTGCTGTCCCCTCAAAATAACACAACACCCAGCCATTAATGTCTGAACCGCTGGCAACAAAAGTGAGTACACCCCTAAGTGAAAATGTCCAAATTGGGCCCAATTAGCCATTTTCCCTCCCTGGTGTCATTTGGTGTCATATTGGACATTGTTATACAAGCTGTACACTCACTACTTTACATTGTAGCAAAGTGTCATTTCTTCAGTGTTGTCACATGAAAAGATATAATCAAATATTTACAAGAATGTGAGGGGTGTACTCACTTTTGTGAGATACTCTATGTACCATTTGTAAAGAAAACATGAATGAGCAGGCAAAACACGTCTTTTATTTATTATGGGATTCACATTCAACTGTAGGTCATAACAGAATGGCACAATAATAAAACAAAACATGGCAACAAAGAAAAAAACGAACTGACCCCTGTTCAAAAGTCTGCATACCCTTAGTCCTTAGTACTGTGTATTGCCTCCTTTAGCATCAATGACAGTGTGCAGTCTTTTGTAATAGTTGTCTATGAGGCCCCGAACTCTTGCAGGTGGTATAGCTGCCCATTCGTCTTGGCAAAATGCCTCCAGGTCATGCAAAGTCTTTGGTCGTCTTGCATGAACCGCACGTTTGAGATCTCCCCAGAGTGGCTCGATGATATTAAGGTTAGGAGGCTGTGATGACCACTCCAGAACCTTCACCTTTTTCTGCTGTAACCACTGGAGGGTCAACTTTGCCTTGTGCTTACCATAATTGTCGTGCTGGAAAGTCCAAGAGCATCCCATACGCAGCTTTCATGCAGAAGAATAGAAATTGACTTCCAGTATTTTCTGATAACATGCTGCATTCATCTTGCCATCAATTTTCATAAGATTCCCATGCCTTTAGAGCTCACACCCCCCAAAACATCAGTGAGCCACCACCATGCTTCACAGTGGGGATGGTATTCTGTTCATTATAGGCCTTGTTGACCCTTCTCCAAACATTACGCTTATTACAGTGTGCCAGAAGCTGTGAGGCGTGTCAAGGTGTTGTTGGGCATATTGTAACTGGGCTTTTTTGTGGCACTGGTGCAGTAAAGGCTTCTTTCTGGCAACTCGACCATGCAGCTCATTTTTTTTTCAAGTATCGTCGTATTGTGCTCCTTGAAACAACCACACCATCTTTTTCCAGAGCAGCCTGTATTTCTCCTGAGGTTACCTGTGGGTTTTTCTTTGTATCCCGAACAATTCTTCTGGCAGTTTTGGCTGAAATCTTCCTTGGTCTACCTGACCTTGGTATCAAGAGATCCCCGAATTTTCCACTTCTGAACATTACTGACTTGCATTTGCAAGGCTTTGGATATCTTTATCTTTTTATATTCTTTTCCATATTTATAAAGTTCCATTACCTTGTTATGCAGGTCTTTTGACAGTTCTTTTCTGCTCCCCAATGCTCAGTATCTAGCCTGCTCAGTGCATCCACGTGAGAGCTAAAAAACTCACTGACTATTTATACACAGACACTAATTGCAATTTAAAAAGCCACAGGTGTGGGAAATTCAACTTTAATTGCCATTTTCACCTGTGTGTGTCACCTTGTGTGTCTGTAACAAGGCCAAACATTCAAGGTTATGTAAACATGTGATCAGGTCCATTTGGGTGATTTCTGTTATCATTATGATTTAAAAAGGAGCCAAACAACTACAGTGAGGGAAAAAATAATTTGATCCCCTGCTGATTTTGTACGTTTGCCCACTAACAAAGAAATGATCAGTCTATAATTTTAATGGTAGGTTTATTTGAAAGTGAGAGAGAGAATAACAACAAAAAATCCAGAAAAACGCATGGCAAAAATGTTATAAATTGATTTGCATTTTAATGAGTGAAATAAATATTCGATCCCTCTGCAAAACATGACTTAGTACTTGGTGGCAAAACCCTTGTTGGCAATCACAGATGTCAGACGTTTCTTGTAGCTGGCCACCAGGTTTGCACACATCTCAGGAGGGATTTTGTCCCACTCCTCTTTGCAGATCTTCTCCATTAAGGTTTCGAGGCTGACGTTTGGCAACTGTAACCTTCAGCTCCCTCCACAGATTTTCTATGGGATTAAGGTCTGGAGACTGGCTAGGCCACTCCAGGACCTTAATGTGCTTCTTCTTGAGCCTTTGTTGCCTTGGCCGTGTGTTTTGGGTCACTGTCATGCTGGAATACCCATCCACGACCCATTTTCAATGCCCTGGCTGAGGGAAGGAGGTTCTCACCCAAGATTTGACGGTACATGGCCCCGTCTGTCGTCCCTTTGGTGCAGTGAAGTTGTCCTGTCCCCTTAGCAGAAAAACACTCCCAAAGCATAATGTTTCCACCTCCATATTTGATGGTGGGGATGGTGTTCTTGGGGTCATAGGCAACATTCCCCCTCCTCCAAACATGGCAAGCTGAGTTGATGCCAAATACCTCGATTTTGGTCTCATCTGACCACAACACTTTCACCCAGTTCTCCTCTGAATCATTCAGATGTTCATTGGCAAACTTCAGACGGGCCTGTACATGTGCTTTCTTGAGCAGGGGGACCTTGCGGGCGCTGCAGGATTTCAATCCTTCACGGCGTAGCATGTTACCAATTGTTTTCAAGGTAACTATGGTACCAGCTGCCTTGAAATCATTGACAAGATCCTCCCATGTAGTTCTGGGCTGATTCCTTACCGTTCTCATGATCATTGCAACTCCACAAGGTAAGATCTTGCATGGAGCCCCAGACCGAGGGAGTTTGACAGTTCTTTTTTGTTTCTACCATTCGCGAATAATCGCACCAACTGTTGTCACCTTCTCACCAAGCTGCTTGGCGATGGTCTTGTAGCCCATTCCAGCCTTGTGTAGGTCTACAATCTTGTCCCTGACATCCTTGGACAGCTCTTTGGTCTTGGCCATGGTGGAGAGTTTGGAATCTGATTGATTGATTACTTTTGTGGACAGGTGTCTTTTATACAGGTAACAAGCTGAGATTAGGAGCACTCCCTTTAAGAGTGTGCTCCTAATCTCAGCTCGTTACCTGTATAAAAGACACCTGGGAGCCAAAAATGCAAATAAATTTATAACATTTTTGACATGCATTTTTCTGGATTTTTTTTGTTGTTATTCTGTCTCTCACTGTTCAAATAAACCTACCATTAAAATTATCGACTGATAATTTCTTTGTCAGTGGGCAAACGTACAAAATCAGCAGGGGATAAAAATATTTTTTTCCCTCACTGTATGTGATTATAAATGGTTTCATATGATCACTATCCTTAAATAAAATATTTTTTTTGCATGATCAGTCATATTTTCAAAATTGATGCCAAAATTTTACAATTTCTGCCAGGGTATGCAAACTTATGAGCACAAATATATACTATGTCCTGGGACAGTTCTAACAATGCCTCGGGTATAATAAATATGCTGAAATCATTATCTGCAACCTGGCATTAAATGACTTCCTTGACCATTCAAACAAATATCAGAAGACACATTATTTGGCCCCTGAGTAGTGCAGAAGTAAAGTCATTACCTTGCAGTTAGCTGTGTCTCTGCGAGACCATGGTTTGAATCCTCCTAGCAAATTCAATTGGCCAGGACTGTCTGGGTTTGGGGGTTAGTAACTGAATTGGCTTGCCTAGGCTGGTCACACTCCAGTGGTGTGTGACCAGGCTATGTGGTTGCTTGGGCACCTGTGTGCTCAATCAAGATATAAAACTGGAGAGTGTGTTCCCTCTGGCGCATAACGATTACAGTTTAGACTGCCTCCTTGACTAATGAATGCACAAGTACCCAAAGGGAACTCTAGAGTAATCAAGGGGGCCTCTAGAGTAATCAACTGAAATTTAATACAAATGATATAGAAAATTTACAGTACATTATTATTGAAGTTTTTATGCATTATTTTCCTGTTTTTATCCCTTCCCAATTTCTTAAAGTCCAATTAGCGGTTATGGCCTTGCCTCATTACAAGAAGTCCCCTTGAGCCAGGGAGTCGGGGAGTGGTATCTTTACTGTTGTCTTTTCTACATGTGTTTGTGTCTCACATACATTACATAATGAAGCCTTTTCAGTCAGATATATGGAGACTTAGACCTTGTTCAAAACTGGTACACATCTACTCCAGGAGTGCCTTCTTTGTGGGCTTAGAACTATGTTCTTTTAAGTACTGCACCCAAATCTCACTTGGGATAGTACAACAATTAGACTAGTCACATTTTTTAGTTCAAAGATCCAACTTTAGCACAGACATCAAATACAGTTCCTTCTTTATTTTGCTCTATGTTAGGATTTTAAATGAAAAATGCACTATGAGGTGAAAGTATATAGATTTTTATTGTAGGGTAATTGTGTACATATTGGCCTCACCTTGACACCATTTTATACATAGGTGCCATTTATAAATCTATACATGTTGTCATTTCTAAATCTATACACTTGTAATTTCTAAACAATGAAACCAATATATACACAATTACCCTTAATAAGAGCTATAAATCTCTACTTTAACCCTGTAGTAAAGTTTGATATCAAATCCAGATGCCAAAAAGAAAGTGTATATTCACAAATAGTGAATTTATTATAATTATGGGTGGCATTGTATACAGTGCATTCGGAAAGTATTCAGACCCCTTCACTTTTTCTACATTTTGTAAGTCACAGCCTTATTCTAAAATTAAACAAATACATTTTTTCCTCATCAATGTACACACAATACCCCATAATGACCAAGCAGAAACAGGAAATATTCGCAAAAAAACTAAAAATCTTTGCAAATATATTCATACATATTCAGAACCCTTCACTCAGTACTTTGTTGAAGCACATTTGGAAGTAATTACAGATTTCAGTCTTCTTGGGTATGATGCTACTAGCTTGGCACATCGGTGTTTAGGGAGATTTTCCCATTACTCTTTGCAGATCCTCTGAAGTCCTTTTGAATTAATTCACAGACTTGACCCGAAGTTCCTGCATTGTATTGGCTGTGTGCTTAGGGTTGTTGTCCTGTTGTAAGGTACACCTTCAGCCCAGTCAGAGGTCCTGTATGCTCTGGAGCAGGTTTTCATCAAGGACCTGTCTGTACTTTGCTCCATTCATCTCTTCCTCGATCCTGACTTGTGTCCCTTCCTCAGAAAAGAATCCCACAGCATCATGCTTCACCATAGGGATGGTATTGGACAGGTGATGGGCGGCGCCTGGTTTCCTCCAGGTGTGACACTTGACATTCAGGCCAAATACACTGCGCAAAATAAAATTGGGAACATGCAATCATCACAGTATGCCAGATCCATACAAAATGGCCTCCAGCGGGCTACTCGTGTGCATGTTTCTGACCAAACTGTCAGAAACAGACTCCATGAGGGTGGCATGGGGGCCCGATGTCCTCTAGTGGGGCCTGTGCTCACAGCCCAGCACTGTGCAGCTTGATTGGCATTCGCCAGAGAACACCAGAATTGGCAGGTCCGCCATTGGCGCGCTGTTCTCTTCACAGATGAGAGCAGGTTCACACTGAGCATGTGACAGACGTGAAAGAGTCTGGAGACGCTGTGTTGAACGTTATGCTGCCTGCAACATCATCCACCATGACCGATTTGGCAGTGGGTCAGTGATGGTCTGGGGAGGCATATCCTTGGAGGGTCACACAGACCTCCATGTGCTAGCCAACGGTACCCTGAATGCTGTTAGGTACTGGGATGAAATCCTCAGAGACATCGTCAGACCTTACACTGGTGCAGTGGGCCCTGGGTTCCTCCTGGTGCAGGACAATGCCAGGCCTCATGTGGCCAGAGTGTGCAGGCAGTTCCTGGATGACAAAGGCATTGATGCCATTGACTGGCCCTCACGTTCCCCAGACCTGAATCGAATTGAGAACCTCTGTGATATTATGTATCGGTGCATCCGACACCGCCAAGTAGTGCCACAGACTATCCAGGAGCTCACTGATGCCCTGATCCAGGTCTGGGAGGAGATCCCCCAGGACACCATCTGTCATCTCATCAGGAGCATGCCCAGACATAGTTGGGAGTGCTTACAGGCACATAGGGGCCATACACACTACTGAGTCACATTATGAGTTGCCGTGATGAAATTCATGCAAGTTGGAACAGCCTTTGATTTCAATTGTTTAATTTGATTTTCGGTTTGAATCCAGCCCTCAATCGGTTTGTGATTTTGGTTTCCACTGACCGTTGCCACATCATTTTATTCTCAACGAATTACACAATGTACTGTAAAGATTTTGATCTTTAATGTATTTTGTTCATCGAGATCTGATGTGTGATTTAAGTGTTCCCTTAAATATTCACTGGTCTAATGAAAACAAGTTTAAACTACACTTCTTCAAAAAAATTAAGTGTTCCCTTAATTTTTTTGTAGAAGTGTAGTTTAAACTAGTTTTCATTAGACCAGTGAATATTTCTCCTGATTGGAGTCCTTTAGGTGACTTTTAACCATCTCCAGACAGGCTGTCATGTGCATTTTACTGAGAAGTGGATTCCATCTGGCCACTGTACCATTAAGTCCTGATTGGTGGAGTGCTGCAAAGATGACTGTCCTTCTGGAATGTTCTTCCATCATAGAGGAACTTTGGAGCCCTGTCAAGGTGGTCATCGGGCCATTGTGTTCTTTTGGACCATCGATGCTGCAGAATTTGGTACCTTTTCCCAGCTCTTTGCCTCAACACAATCCCGTCTCGGCACTTTACAAACAATAGTTTTGAGCCCATGCTTGCTTTTTGTTCTGACATGCACTGTCAGCTGTGGGCCTCTCCAAATAGACCAGTTTGTGCCTTTGCAAATCATTTCCAATCAACTGACTTTACCACAGGTAGGCTACACTCAAAACAAGTTGTAGAAACTAGAAAATGTCAAGGATGATCAATGGTTAACAGGATGCAACTTAGCTTAATTTCGAGTGTCATAGAAAAGGATCTGGTTATTTATGTTAATTTGATTAAAATATAAATTAAAACCAGAAAAGCCTAATTCAGCTGGCCCGCAATTGGAAGTGATAAACGTTGTTGCCCTAACTGGCTTCAAACCCAGCTCTCCCACGTGAGAGGCTGCATCTTTAACCACTACACCCCTACACCATGGTGTAGTGGTCAATATTTAGCTAGACACCATTAAGTATTGTGTTCAATTGACTAACATTTGTTATTACGCTTACCTCCACCACAAATAGCATCTATGAAATGTATGGCTTTTGCCACTGGCCGTTTTAACAGCTTATTATAGCCAGTAACAGGCTTACTATTATCCAACTTATTGCTTGGAATAGACATAAGAATTGAGCAATTGCTAGCGAGACTGAATATGAACTTTACACAGCCAAAGCTATTTCATGGCACAAAAATGTTCGTTTGTTTTCATTCTTGAATGACATTGATATAATAACTATCAATACAGGTGACGATAACTGACTTTTTTGTCAAGCAAAAAGACGAGAGAATCGTGGAAACCCCTATTCTTTTACTGCCCAAGGGGTTTTGAGCAAGCCTATATTACTCCAAAAATCATGCACGGATGCGTACTTCAAAAATCCACCAGAAATAATCGCAATAAAAACAGTTTTATTTTTGGCTTACTATAGCGTAGCTACTGAAGGTTGTAACCAGCAAAGTTTTTGTCTATCCTGACCCAAAAAGCATGCACGGATACGTATTTTGAAAATCCACCAGATATAGTCGCAATGTAACTGTGAACAGTTTTATTTTAGGCTTATTATAACACAGCTATTGAAGGTTGCAGCCAGCAAAGTTTTTGTCTATCCGGAACAAATCCAAATGCATAATTTGTTTTGACTGTGACGAGATTCAAACGCAGGACCTATTGCTTGCAGGTCCACGTCTCTCACCACTAGTCACTACCTACTAGTCACTCACTCACTCACTCACTCACTCACTCACTCACTCACTCACTCAGTAAGAGACATTCACTCTTCTTGGCCGGCTCCACTTACACGGTCAGGCAAAAATAAATTTTTCTTTGAATAGATTTTAGCCAATACAATACGGCTAAGACCGCTTGACCACCCTAGGCCATTGTAAATTAACTTTAAAATGTATATTTTACTCTAATATGTTTTTCTGTGATCTCACTACAGCCAACCCTATCCCCTATTTAAAACAAAAGCATTATGCAATCCCGGTGCAGTTAAACCTTGACAACAATCACTTGTCACAGAGTATTATAAGTCTCAAAGACTCCAGACATGAACTTTCCCATCACCTCAGAGACCAGCACCCCCTTCAGTTGCTTAGGAACAACTATAAAACCACTGGCAACTTGCAGCCTGGTTAGTAACAAATTATAATGTTTATTTTCTCTTTTCAATGTGTCTTTTAGATACATGGAACTCAGCCAAGGGTTTTGTTGGCTAATGGATTGCACTGAGTTGTTTAGGATGAACTTCATCTCAACATGCTTTTACAACACTGTTGCCCAGAACTTATTCCCTTTTGCGCTTTGCCCTTATTCTGTGTCTGCCAGCACTAAAAAAAATCAATGCCACCACTGAGTTACATTAGGGTGGCATATAATGACATATAGTTACATTAGGGTGACATATAGCTCTCCATCCTTTTCAAGTAAGAATAATGATGCACACAGGGAGGCAGAACAGTGGAGACTTGCAGGCTAGGGCACATTGTTTTCCAAATACACAAGCACATACACTACCGTGAAGTTTGGAGTCACTTTTAGACATTTCCTTGTTTTCAAAAGAGATGCAATTTTTTTGTCTAATAAAATAACATAAGATTGACCCAACTTGTTGGAGGTACTTCAGGAAGCATGGGGTGAAATCTTTTTAGATAACTTCAACAAATTGACCACTAGAATGCCAAATGTCTGCAAGGCTGTAATGGCTGCAAATGAAGGATTCTTTGACGAAAGCAAAGTTTAAATGACATTAAAATAGTGATTAAAAATCATTATTTCTAACCTTGTTAATGACTACAGTATATTTCCAATAAATGTTGCTATATTTCCTATTCAAACTCATTCCATGTTTTAATGGAAAACAAGCACATTTCTAAGTGCCACCAAACTTCTGAATGATAGTGTATACACAAAACACAATGAGGGAAATCAGGGATAGTGTGGTATGTCACCACACTAGCCCTAGGTTCAAATACATTTGCATTTGGGTATGTGTAACTATAAAAAATGTTTAGCTAAGTTTTCAAGTATTTTCAAACATACAGCCCAAAACAAATGCTCTAATTTTTGTCTTTGAATGTTACACCAGTCTTTGAAAATATTTTCCAATAATTTTCTGTAACACTATTTAACACTTTTTTAATGCAGTACCTTCTCACCAAGCAAAGTGAAAATATCTTACATTGTTCTGCTCTTAAAGTTAAGCAAAAGGCAAAAGTTTTGAAACCATTCTGTAAATAGATGTTTTAAGTAAATAATCTAACAATGAATGACTCTGACTATATAGAGGCAACCAACCTGCGGTTTTGATAAAGCGCTGATGTTTTTATAACCCTTTTTCTCCCTTCCCCAATTTCATCAAATAATGGCAAAAACTCCCAACAGGTTTGGGAGAGAACATTGCTGCAAGCCTTCCTCATAGGCATCTGCACCAAGAAAAAGTTTTTCCACGCCACTCTTTTAACCAGGAAGTAGTACAGGTCAAAACTTATTTTGGCAAGCACACTCACTTGACAATCTCTTAGGGAGTCGCAAGCGTTTGATGAAACCAGAATATCTCCGGTGATAAAGCCTCCCAGCTCCCCACATGAAGCTGGCCAATTAGCATCGCCCATTTACCATACCTAGCTTTTAAGCTACAGAACATGCTGAAAAGCTGTTTTCACAGTCTTACATGTTAGCAAACTGATCTGCACAACATTTTTTTAGGTGTTTTGGGGTCTAGAGTTGGGGCCTGGAGTTATCCTTTAAAAATGTCTTTATAATATTTCTTCTAGCCATCTCACAAAGTATCAAATTCCTTTTAGACAACACAATGAATTAATGTTTGGTTACATTTATTTTAATGTTGTATAGAGTTTTATGAGAAATTAAACACTTAACACCCACATAAATAACTTAATATATACAGCTCCGGAACAAATTAAGAGACCACTGCATCTTCTTCTTTCCTTTCCAAAAAAGTCAAAAAGGAAGGTTTTGACTGAGGAACAGAAGGGTTAAAATTAAGAGACCACTGCAAACTGAACGCTTCTGTTCCTCACTCAAAACTTTCCTTTTCAACTTTTTTGGAAAGGAAAGAAATATGTGCAGTGGTCTCTTAATTCTTTCCAGAGCTGTATTTTGCCCAGTACTGTTTGTTTAGCCTAAATATTCATTGGCCGTCAACAAACAACTTAAGCTCTGTCATCTAAACCCTGTTGAGACCTGAGTGTTACATGCATCCTTTGTCCTGATCTTGTTCATATTCTAATTGTCCACACATTTACATAAGTTTAGATTATAAAAAGATGCATTATGATCAGTTCTTCTTGAATCATCCATAGGTTGTCAGTCACATATTTTTTACTATATTTAGGAGAGGCTGTTTTCCTGGCGTAGTTAGGGTTAAATACACTGTTGAAGGACCTAAAGTCAGAAAATTCACTTTGGTTCTACAACCTTACAGTTACTGGTCCAATGCTCACCACTAGGCTGTTTTCCCTGCCAAAGTGTGACAGATCTGGACAGTGAATGTAAATCATCATTATCCCACCCTCTGTAATCATTGAAAGGTAATGCTATTGACTTAAGGCATAATAAAAGAGATGTGGCAGGAGCTAACGCTAGAAAACAGCTTCAAGTTCTAACTGGCAGACTTTTAAGCAGCTGAGAAACTTGTCTATAAAGCTTGTTAGAAAAACAAAACTGTGCAACTAGAATGATTGTAATGGAATCCGGACAAATTCTGGAAAACTAAATTCTGAAGAACTGTCCATCCACCACAATGCCACAACTGCACAAAGGACTTGTTAGTGATTAGTGATTCAAAAAAAAGTTGTTGATACCTTTGAACACCGCTTTACTGCTGCAGGCTATCTTGTTAAGAAAACATCAACGCCCACCCCATATGAAAGAGAAATCAATGATTATCAAGCAATAGTGCAGGAGCACTGATGTTAATAATCAAGGTTTCTTTTCACAGAGTATGTTCGCAGAAATGGAAGTCCTTGATGCTTTGCTACTGTAGCTTTCAACACTAGGAAGGCCAAAACGGTTGACAAACATGACCAGGTCTGTCGGTTAAAGCTTTGCTGTTTATTTCATTTTTATAAAGTTTTATCTAACATAAATTTCTGGGGTGCTTCCTAAAATATGGAAAACCTCACATGCACTGCAAATACAGCCTAGATAATTAATGATGTATCTCTAAATAGTGTTTTCTAGCAAAAATCATTGGGAAAAATACAGTTGCATTATTTTTTCTGACAACTGCATATTGAACAACTTTGGTTTTAGACCTGGGCACAGTACTATTACAACTACTAGATTTGTTGTAAATGATATTATCAATGCCTTGGATGAGAAATTAAACTGTGTTGCTTTATTTATTGATTTTAAGGCTTCTGACACATGTTATCATTCCATTTTGCAGACCTCACAGGGCTTGGCAGTAGACACCTGCTTATGGTTTCAGAATTACCTCAGTAATCGCAAAGGACTTCCACAGGGTTTGATTCTGGGTCCTTAATTGTTCTCCCTGTATATAAATGATACATGTTATAATATTCATGCTGATGACACTGTTCTGTATACTGCTGCTCCATCTCCTGCACAAGCACTTGCACACGTGCAGTTTGATTGAACCACTACAAAATTCACTTACGGATCTTAGTTTGGTGCTAAATGAAAGTAAAACTAACTATATGCTATTCTTTAGGTCCCCAAATCTGTCTTATTGCAAATTTACTACACTTGACAGTTCTGTTATATAATATGTTCCTTCCTACCTTTTTTAGAACATACATTTCTACTAAATTTGGTTAAACAGAAATGCAATTTCCTTATACAGAAAAAGTTAGTACACCCCTACATTTACCATCCCATAAAAAGGTTTAACTTGGAATCAGGTGCAGCAAAACAGATTCAAATCATTAGAAAATAATTATAACTTGGAAGCGACTAGGCTTCTGTAAAGATTAGAAACTTAGTCTGGTTTGGTCTCAACCATATGGGTCTGTAGTAACACATCACGCCAATATCAAAAGATGTATCTGAGGGCCCCAGTATGAAGATTATTGATGCCCATCTACAAATGGAGAAAACTCCAAACCATGGGCAATCTACATAGGAGACGTCAGCTCACAAATTTTGTCCAAGAGCTGACCAAAAGATGCTCATACGATAGAAGTATCGAAGAAACCCAGGGTAAAATCAGTGGATCTACCGGTCTTTATTGCCGCAATCAATGTTGAACTGTATCGGTCAACTGTTAGAAAGAGATTGTCTGAACTATGTAAGACAGGAAGGCTGCTCTTTAAAAGTACATCATGACATGACTGACGTTTGCCAAAAAAAAGCTTGGTATTGACCAAACATCCTGGAACAATGTGTTCAGGACAGATGAGTCAAAAGTGCAGTTTTTTTGCTGAAATGTCAGTTGTCATGTTTGGTGAAAGAACCTTATGGTAAAGCATGGGTGTGGTGGCTTTATGGGTAAAGGCTGCTTTGCGGCCTGAAGGCCTGGCAAACTTCCCATCATTGAGTCATCCATCAATTTTCATATTATATCACAGAATTATTCAGGACAATTTGAGGCTGTCAAAGTTGATCTGTCAAAAAGCTGAAGCAGAACCGAACAACATTGAGCTACAAGACAATGGCTTAAAAAGAAAGCCCAGTTCTCAACTCTGTCTAAATGCTGTGGGGGGACTTAAAGCAGGCCGCAGTGTGCAAGACATCCATTAAACATAAAACACCTGAAGCGGTACTGTAAGTGTCAGGGGATCTGGTCGGAACCCAAAAGCAGACCGGACACAAGAAATAGAATGGAAGTGATTATTGTCAGAACACGGGTCAGAACGAGGAAAAAGGGATAGGGATCAGGTCCGGATGGTGGGGTGAGGACGGGTCTGGAATTCCAAGGGAGCGTGAAGATGAGTGTTGTTCGCCGGCGTGGTGGACTGATCCGGCTTCGGGGTGTGTAGAACGGGAGGAGGCAGAACGTGAGAACAGGGTGAGAACACAAACAGCAGAAAAAATTCAAAGTAGCTGGACAAGCATCAACACACGAATGAGACTTTACGATCCGGTAGGGACGGTATGCCAGGACTCCTCCTAAATACAGTGGGTGATTGGTGAACCAGGAACAGGTGCGTGATAGCTGACGACGAACACCTGGGCACCGGCATCACCTTGGAGCTGACGTCACCCCCCCTAGCTCGTTACCAGGACAAACAGACAGACACAAGAAAACACACATCATGGAAGAGGGGCGGTGACAGTATGAGAGGAGAAAAATCCTCCCAGTCGATGTAAGAGACCGATAGATAGTAACCTGGAAGCCAGTATTGGAATTGCATTTCTGTTCATTTTTTAAAATAAATGATTGCAAAGTATAATATTTCAGTATCTTTTGTTAAATGTAGTTACCTTTAATAGTGTTGAATCTGTCAGTAGTGTTGAAGGGAAGATTACATATCACATACCTTTACTTAATTTTTCACATGAATGTAGATATTTTGGAGCTCAGTAAGGCAATTTAATTGTTTTAAAACTTACCTTGTTATTGTTTACTGGGCTCAGCTGTAAGAGACACAGCTCTCAGCTTGATTTCTCTATATAATTAAATGTAAAATAAAACTTCACTTCATCAAACTTCACTTCTACTACACAAATCACCTTGCCGTCAGCAGTATGTCTACCGGCTACACCAACCAAAATCTAATTTATAACTTATTATTTCCATTCACAAGATTAAACATGAGTCCCTTATGAAGAATCAACACTTGAGGTTAGACTGTGACATAGGACAAAACATGGGCAGTGAAACATATTTCTTGTAAAGTAAGAGTTCCCTCAACGGCTTATGGTAATGGTTGTTGTTTAGAAGGACGGTAATAACAGATTCAATCTGAATAGTGAAAAGTCACCACCTATAGGGGTTTACAGTAATGACAGGCAAGGCCTTAATGTTATTCTCCTTCTAGATTTTAGAAAAAGCTTGTTGGGGGTCCCCCACCTCGTGACAAAACATTTTCATGGTTGCAGCTAGGATGCCCTAGATGGCTGCCTATGCACCAGACTGGGCTGGTAAATGGGAACAAACGTGGTACCGTTGTGGACCCATATTACTTGCCCATCCCTCTTCTAAAAGGATAACAGCTGCTTAACAGTATTCTCTACATCCTCACATAATAGAAAGTGTCTCATAATATGTGCTAATAACTTTTAAAGTACTGGACACCAGTGGAAATCTTTTTTGCTTAATTCTTATTGCAATTTGCGCATTGTCCATAATCATTTCACTTCAAATGAAAATGAATGTGTACATAATATCACTAACACTGTGACAAATTGCTGCTTTAATAAAAGTAAAATAATGAGAATGATGATACTAAGATATGAATACATGTAGGCACAAAGGGTCTTAATGAAATCACATCAACATCCAGAGAAAACCTATTTCTAATAATTCACTTTCTGAGTTAGCATCCTTTCTTAGTTGTGTTAATTCCCACATGCTTCACAAATAAATTAAACAGTATTTGTCTGTGTGCCATGTATATGGCACACAGACAAATTCAGTGGCACATGCTCCACTGAACTGTACAATCCGTTGCCCTTATCTTGCAGTAGATCTGTGGTAAAGTTGATGAGAAAATACAGCTCCGGAAAAAATTAAGAGACCACTGCAAATTTTTCTTTCCTTTCCAAAAAAGTTTTGAGTGAGGAACAGAAGTGTTCAATTTGCAGTGGTCTCTTAATTTTAACCCTTCTGTTCCTCAGTCAAAACCTTCCTTTTCAACTTTTTTGGAAAGGAAAGAAAAAGGTGCAGTGGTCTCTTAATTTTTTCCAGAGCTGTATATTTCAATGTTTATGCAGTAGTGTAATGTCAGAGCTAAAGATGAACACATATTGAGAATTCAATTGAACCAAGTTATACAATCTTAACAACAACAGCTAGCTAATAGCGTCTCATAATTAATATTGCATTGTATTGTGGTTGGTGTTATGCGTTTCACCATGTACAGTATTTGCTGCATGTACGGATGATTTATGGAATATATGAAGGACATGAAGAAGCATTTTGCCACTGCTTTTTGTGAAAACATTCATTTACTTCTGGTTGTCAATTGTACAGTAGTTTGGCATACTGTAGATCGCATGCAGTCTAAATTGACTCATTGCGTGAATGTGACTCACATCATTTAAACTAGAATATCTTTTTTTTACTGAATTATCTAAATGATTGAAAACAGGCACAAAATAAAAGACAC
This sequence comes from Esox masquinongy, assembly GCA_016801175.1. Taxonomy (NCBI): domain Eukaryota; kingdom Metazoa; phylum Chordata; class Actinopteri; order Esociformes; family Esocidae; genus Esox; species Esox masquinongy. Next base: position 107,155 of record JACXGI010000258.1, read on the forward strand.
AGCAAAATGATTCAGTATTTTATTTTTTAATAAATGGAATTACGCATGACTCCATTTATTGTAGAGTTGTTTTACTGGGAAAGCTGTTTAAAATGCCATTTAAAGACTCGTCCAATGGGTCTTGAAACTCAAAACTAAATCATAAATCTAAAGAAATGACTTTACTCATGATTAATACATGATTAATACATTATTGCAGGGCCTGACATTAAAAGGCAAGTCTATTTTAGGACATTGCTGTCTGCATTGAAGCTTTGCTAACATCGGTTTGTTTGTTTACACTAATGAAATATGACTATACTAATATGCTGCTAACTCCAGGCTCTAGCCAAGTAAATAATGGATTGTTGTATTTTCTTTCTAAAGGTACTGTAGGGGTAATTTTACCTAAACTCAGAGTTTACATCGAGAGTCTGTCTAATGGATTTAATAAATGTTCATATATTACAATATAGGGTTAATCTATTTTCACTTGTTTTAACCATAGCCATGTTACTACGTTACTATGTTTTCCCTTTTCCTAAAATCTAAATAAAATCCACCCAACCAGAGTAATCAGCATGTGCTTAGACCTACTTAGATCATACTCTGGGTCGAATACAAACTGATTGCCTTGTCTCATATAGAACATAAGCCACTAGAACAGCACATAACAAATTCCACCAGGAAAAGATTTTGCTGCTGTTCAGAAATCTACAGAGTAACATATAGTTTTAAAACCAGATACATTTTGATAATATGGTTTTTCACACACACGGAATTGCGCTTTAATAGCTACATGAAACATTATCTGCTTTGATATACCTACAATATATCTACAATGTGGTCTGATGTCTGGTCTGTACTGTAGAAAACTGTACCGTTTTCTGTAAAAAGTGCATTGCTTTAAAATAAAACGCGAAATTAAAGTAAATATAACAAACCAGAGTCCATACATCACTCACTGTAAAAAAAAAATTGCATAAAATGCATCATCATCATCCTCAACATCCTTTAACAAATGTAACCCAACTCTAGCCTGGCCAAGCTACTCACAAGCAGCTTGAAGCATTCAGTCCCGACATAGTTCTCTTTCACATTCTTTTTCATTTTTAATATATATTTATGCTTTATGTACAGGGAGGTTCTGCATTATATTGAAGTAGAGCATTATCTACTTCAATATTATTCAACCACCACCTGGTTGGGCCGAGAACAGGAACGTCACCAGATGTTCATAACATTCCGGGCTCAGCCCCTAAAACCTTGGGCTTCACGATTTTATAAAACTTATTTAAATGAAGATATTGATTCTCTGTGCCAAAATAATGCTGTTTTCTTTCATATTATTTCATTTATTTATGTACATACAGGAACAATTATATTATTAGGCAAATGTACTGCAATATATTCTATAAGACCTCCAGTATCCTGATATTAAAGGTGTTATAGAATAGCATAGCGTAATAAACCCTAATTACAGTAATACTAATTCAATAAATTGTGGTGCTCAGTAACCCCATGAGGTTCTTTGTATGTTGTCCTACTGTTAGGATGCTACAAGCATATCAAAATAATCTATCAGCAAGTTGTCTAAAATAAACTAACTGAAGTCAACAGCCAATTTTCAGGCTTACTGAAGCCAATAGCCTATTTTGAATAATATATTGACATAGGCTAAAGATGGAGAAGTAGTTAAACAAAATCACATTTTGCCCATTGATTGTCTGACATTGGCATGTCATTGTCAGTAGCCTAGGTCTTAATAATTAATTGTAGCAAAATATTCTAACTCTTTCCTGCAAATATATAGGCAAACCAGTTTAATGATAAAGCAAACACGCACCTAAACGTGTCCCATAACAGGTATACTTAAACACTTACCAGTGTTCGTCTCAAAGCAGCACAATGCCATTTTAATATCCTAATGGTGCTGAAATTAGAAGACCAACATTAAGTGACAACACTCAGGCCTACACTGCAATTGCTTTATATTCATGATAATTGATAAAGATTTTGGTAGCACCTACATGAACTAATAAATAAACCAACAATTCAATTACACCATTGCTGCAGCAAAAACATTTAGGGGGTCATCCAAAATAATTTGGGGCTAAAGCCCTGAAAGTCCAGTCCAAGGGACATCCCTGACCTAGAAAATTGGAGAGTTTAAGTTATTTGAAGCTGTGCAGTGTACATTGCCGGTAAAACAAACGGCTATAGTTGTGTACGTAATGGCAAAGCTGTTTAATGCCACCACCCATATGACCTTCCTAACGTCCAACAGTCCCATACAAATCCTTCTTGCCACTGGTCATAGCTAGCAGCTAGCTAATCCAGTACAATCCCTAGCACCACTACACCTACTCATTAGCATTCCAGGCCGATGGTGGAGAGAAGCTGCTCCAGCGCTTCCAGCTTTACGTTGGCCTCCTCGATGGCGCTGAAGGTCTGGACGTTGCTGGTGATGTGAAAGCGGATGTCGTCTACCAGAGGGATTGAGTCCGTTTCGTGGCGGTCCTCCACCGCCCCAGCATCCTCTTTGATCATATCTGCAAACTCAGGCTGCTCCACCAACTGTTTAGGAGACGGGCCGGGAGGGGGATAGTTTAAGGCCTCCAATGGCCAAAAGCCAATTTTAGCAAGGCAGCGTGATTTTGAAGTAGTCAACTTTCATGGGTTAAGTCATAAAGATAATGTCATAGACAATTATAGGACATAGATAATGTCCTATAATGTCATAGACTAACCCTATAATGTCATAGACTAAGCCTATAATGACAGAGATTAACCCCTATAATGACAGAGACTAACCCTATAATGTCATAGACTAACCCTATAATGACAGAGACTAACCCCTATAATGACAGAGACTAACCCTATAATGTCATAGACTAACCCTATAATGACAGAGACTAACCCCTATAATGACAGAGACTAACCCTATAATGTCATAGACTAACCCTATAATGACAGAGACTAACCCCTATAATGACAGAGACTAACCCTATAATGACAGAGACTAACCCTATAATGTCATAGACTAACCCTATAATGACAGAGACTAACCCTATAATGTCATAGACTAACCCTATAATGACAGAGACTAACCTTCTCTATGATCTTGGCCATGTACTCTGTGCACTGGTCTTCCAGACGGGACAGTCTGAAGAGCTTGGCCGTCTTCCACATATGCATCACGTTGTCGTCGCACAGCATCTTGGCCAGCATCTTACCACACAGGCGCTTGAGCCCAGGGAGCAGATACATATCAGCCACACACAGCACGTCAAACACATTCTCTGGGGACAGCTGGACACAGGCAGAGAGAAGGGAAAATACCTCAGGGAAGAGAATACCATCACGGGACAAGGCACATGTGCATGCATTATTTCTACATACTTGCCTGTAGTGTGTAAAGGGTTAAACTGACTTGTGTTACTTAAAAGAAGTGTTATTGGTTGACCACTTGAATGGGGTGATCTTTTATGTCCTTTTAATTGGTTACTAATGTGGTCAGATGGGAAACCTTGAAAACCGTATGTTATATCCGTATATGTAACCTATAGAAATTTCTAGAAGAGCGTGCAGTAAAATGGAAGCTGTGAACGCGATACACTACACCCTGCTTGCGCCTAATTGAAGTCTGATTAAAGCAGCTTGTTCTTTTCAACTGTTGTCTCATTTCTAAATTTCCCTCTTTTAATACATAACAGTGCACACACACACTTTAACGTTGTAACTTACATTGAACAGATTTTAGCAGATGCTCTAATCCAGAGCAACTTGTAATAGCGAGGGCTTACGTATGACTGATTTTTCATAATTCCCCCCGCCGTGGGAATCGCCTTGCTCTACAAACAGAGCTACAGGGGACCCCACATCACAACTGCCGCTACCACACTCTTATTTACAGTTGCACAAATCAACGCACATGCCCCTCACCATTTCCCCATTCAAGTGTAAACACTGCTATCGCTATACATTATGTTTGCTTTCTCCTTTTTTATTTGTGTTTTTATGTTTGATTTATGTTATTTTGTTGCGAGGCAATCGTCAAGTAAGCATTTTGGTGGAAGGAGTGTACCTTGTGTGTCATCCACATAGAGTGCAGCCCTCAACAAAATGTTTACTCGAAGACCAAAGCGTTGACAGATACAGCTCTGGAAAAAATTAAGAGACCGCTGCACCTTTTTCTTTCCTTTCCAAGAAAGTTGAAAAGGAAAGATTTGAGTGAGGAACAGAAGCGTTCAATTTGCAGTGGTCTCTTAATTTTAACCCTTCTGTTCCTCACTCAAAACCTTCCTTTTCGACTTTTTTGGAAAGGAAAGAAAAAGATGCAGTGGTCTCTTAATTTTTTCCGGAACTGTATAGAAGAAACATCGTCACCCATGGGAATGCTGACTGAACTGACCTCTGTGTCGTCACTGTAGATGTAGTAGATAAGGCGGATGAAGATCTGGTGGGAGATGTTGTGGAGGGTGAGGACTGGGGTGCTGGGCTGAGACAGCAACATCTCTCCCTCACTGAAGTGGTCCTCCAGCAGGGCCTTGAAATAATCACTGCGCCCACAGAAAAACGCCTGTCCGTAGGGATGAAGACCAAACTCATTTAATGACTAATATTTAATAGAGATACCTAGACAATGACAAATTCCATTGCCCAACTGACAAGGATCTCATCCAGCTGTGTGCATTTTTAAGAGATATGTGGTGCACACCTTATGACACAGGAAGTCATAGCCTTCAACTCGGAAGCAGATGTCAGGGTAGCTAGGGAAGTTGTCAGTTCTATCAAATGGAAGCTCGCCAAACCCCACCTACGGTAAAAAAAAATTAAATAAATGATAAACAAAAGGAGACACTGAGACTCACTTTAAAATGCATGTCTAACAAAATGTTTTGATGTCACTGTTCCCGTGGAACTGCCCTATATGCTTGAGCCAACTCTTCCTGATGATTCTTACCATGCCAACGACTGTCAATTCCACTTTGGGAACCCTTGCGCTTCATTTATGAATTTCCCTATCAACTACAATTAAACAAAAAATGCTGCTTTAAACATAAATGCGTGTAACTAAAGTGTTTACAGATTTTACCACACTCTAAAGTAGAAGTTGTATTGAGTTTGTTTTCATGGCAGCGGTCTCCAAAAAGTTTTGGGAAGGGAACCTCTAGACAAGGTTTCTGTAAATCATCTGTTGGGGCTTTTAAAACAGGGGCCGTATTCACAAAATATTTTATCTTATCACTAGGAGGACTCCTAAAAAGCACTAAAAGTTCCTAGCTAAGAGTATCCTCTTAAAACCTATTCACAAAGCTGCTAAGATCAACTTTTCCTAAGGAAGGGGGAGAAATCTTAAGCTAAGAGAAAGGGCGGGGTTGACCCCGTTGCTATGGATGATGTCGTGTTCCACGAACAAGCCTACTTACTAGGCCCACAGTGATTGGCTGATAGGGGACGGGTCTCTGTCAGTGAATTTATCATGACAATACTGTAGAAGAATGTGTCATGTTGCCATATTGAAATAAAGATATTCAAATAAAAATGTAGGCTAATTGTCACTGATTAAACATGAAACCAAGGATGGTATACTGACTAGTCCAGATATGTTCAGCTAATTGCCTGTCTCTTACATGTCTGGCAGCTCGTAAAGAAATGTGCGTTAGTCTTTTGATGGTGCAATAATTCATGCAATTATGTGTCATGCAATTATGGGTCGTCGAGCTATGGCCATGAAGTCGGCTTTGTTTCTTTGTAGTTGGTGAACATCATGAGTAAACTGAATGATTTGTCGCACGCTATGGGGTCTGGGGAGGACAATTATTGTTTGATGTAATATTCTACTGACAGATGACTGAGATATATGAAATTTGTCTGAGCTGCATAGCTGCATTTTCCCTGTGGCCAAGTAGCGTAGAATTCTCACAGCCTTGATCTCCAGTGTTACTGGGTTGTTTCCGTTTGTTGGTGAAGTGACTGCATCCCTGACTAGTTCTAATATGATCATAATACCCTTGTGATTAAGGCGATACCTTGTTAAAAGCTCAGTATCATTAAATGTTTCTAAAATGTCGACCTGATTACGAGGTGGATTGCCGGCAGAAGGCCTTTTAGGATTGTTTGTGATTTGGTCTTATTGACTTAGGAGTCCTCTTGACTACTCCTAACTTTTCACAGATTTAGCAGCTGATTTTAGCACTAAAACGCTTTGTGAAATACTCTTAGACCAAAAATGTTGGAGTCCTAAAGTTAGGACTGACACGTCCATTTTCTTTTTTAAGAGTTACTCCTAAATCAGAAAGTTAGGAGCTACTTTTAATGCCTTATACATTTACATTTCATTGATTCATCAGACGGAATCTTATCCAGACAGACTTCCATTTTTCATACCTCAGGAAATCAAATCCACAACACTTTTCAATGAGTCATGCTCGTGCCAAGTAAGCTCCACATGTGGAAGGTGTTCATATTCCAGTTCAAATGGTCTCACCCTTAACTCGGCGGGTAGCGCACAGTCTGCCAGCTGTGCCATATCCTCCTGATGCTGACAGCTGTGAGGCTCCAGGGTCAGAACCTTCACACAGGTTCCTGGCTTATTGGAAACTAGGTATGGAGCCGGACACACGGAGATGCAGGTGAGACACTGTGGCACAATGTGAATGTCATTTCAGGAGACGTGTGAAGACGGCGGGGCTTACCAAACTCATACACCTGTTTGCACTTGCTCTCCAGCTCATCGATGAGGTCGCCCATTTTGCACTGTTTGGCCAGCCGCTTGCAGTCTTCCACGTGGCTCACATCAATATCCATACCACCTGAAAGCAAAAGCCTGTTAGCTCAAAGCTACTCTTGCAAGCAACAGATATTTGAAAGATATTTCACAAAGCATGTCCTTGCTCTATATGAGAAATGAAGCCAAAAACAATGGGCATCAATTGTTTAGTTTTTTTTGTGTGCCTTTTTGGCTCATTGTCTCCAAAATGCTACATCGTCACCTCATCTTAAGAGAAAGGTCTCATAACACTCATCTTCAGACTACAAAGAAACATACATTTAGCTAAGAACTGATTTAAAGATTAGCTTGTACATATTGTCTCCAAATATTCATTACAATCACTAGGATGATTATGAGAAATTATACAAACTCATGATATCACATGTCAGCATGTGATATAACAAATGAACATAATTGAAGAAAAAAACTCCAACAATAATTTATAGAATAAATGCATTTATAGATATTTTCATTCACCTCAACCAACAGAAACACACCTGTATAAAAATACTGCAGGAGGGCTCCAAAGGCTGCAGGGTTGATCTGAAAGACATAATATAATTCTTACATATTTTAGTGGATCTTTTAATCTGTTTACAGTGAAAAAAAAACATTACATTCTTTTTTTGGACAGGACAATGTAAAATACAACTTAAGTGGTTATAAAATAATACACTTTAAGTATACTGCTTCTTTGGCGTGGGCTGCCTGCTATTCACAAATAATTTACAACGTTGTGAAAAACACTATAAAATACCCTTCCAAATGTTCTACATGTTTGCAGAATTTGTCACTGATTGTTTTCAGATCTTCAACCCAAGCTTAATACTAAATTAAGCGGTGATTAAAAGGAGATTGTTACCTTTCACTCAATAACTGGTTGCAACCAAATGTCCACAACTGAATGATTCCGCTACATACAGAAAAAAATCTACATCAGAATAGCTAAAAGGAAATACATATTACATTTTGGAGTGGCCTACACAACAGCCAGACCTAAACTGAATTAAAATGACAGGACATTAAATTAATAGCTTATTTGCAAAAAACATAAATGTTGCTGAGTTAAAGCAGTTTGTTATGGAAGTGTGGTCTAAAATTCTTCCCTGGTGATGTGAAACAGTGATCAACCAAAAGTGATTTATAGCTGTCAATGCCCAGATCCAATTATGAAATTTATTATTGGGCAATGCCTTTTTTACAGAGGGGCATTTAGTGCTGGATAACTATGTACATTAAATAAATAAGTATATACATCTTGTGTTATGTGTTTACCTAGGTTCCCATTCTTTTCATAATACTTTTTGGTTGAAAATCTGAAAATATTAATCACATGCAAACATTTTGAAAATCTAAAAGTGAACAAAAACTTTTCACCAAACTGCATGCGGCAACAATGGAATTCTATAGCTAATATAATTCACCCCAAATAAACCACCCAGGATCAAATGGTATGCTTGTTCTACTGACTCCGAATAGCAGGGTGATTTCCATGTAGTGTGTAAATACCAGTTAAATGGCAAAAACATTTTTATTAATGGGATAGAAATGATCATCAAGTAAAAACTATATATTTTTGGTGAATGTTTCTTGCACTGACCCCTTTGACTGTGTGTTCAATAAAAACATATTTTAAATACATTTTGAAACTTTTATTATTGACCACATAAACAATGACTGGTCCAGTTATGCTTAATTTGGTGTAACCCTGCACTTACCAAAGGGTGTTTGAGGGGGATCAAGTCTTTCCCCTTCCATTTGGTTTCAAACATGGCTGTAAAGTACTCTGAGCGGGCACTCAACACACAGCGGTGGGCCTGAAATGTCTCACCGTGAACCAGGAACTTGACGTCACTGTACTGACCCTGCTCCAGTAACCTAGATGCAGACAGGACAGAGAGGCAGGGACAGTGCAGGGATAATTAAGTGTCGATGTTAGCATTGCACTGCTTCCGTTTAACGTAAACATAACATGAAATCACAGGCAACACCTAACTAAGAGAACACACTTGAGCTTAAAAAACATAATGATACAGTTAAGATGCATCATAAAGCCAAAGCGCTTTACATGAGCAGGAAGTGGTCATAATAGTCCCTCTGCATAGCTCGGGCTGTGATGCATTTGTACTCTTTGAGGAGGCGTCGGATGGAGTCACTCAGAGAACCGTACATGCATCTCTCTCCATCAAACGTGTTGGCTTCACACTTTGCTCCTGAAAGCCCAAACAGAAAAAGGCTAAAGGACCTCTCAAAGACACTATTACTTTCATACTGGATGTAGCCTAGCGCAAGTTTCAGGGAAACCTATGTTTAAAGGAACTTAAAGACAGCCTCTGAAACCAGTGTTTAAACCAAAATGTGCTTACCATTAGCCAATAGGTACTGGACCAACTCCTCATGGCCACAAAGGCAAGAATAGTACCTGAGTAACAAGAACACCTTGTTTTGTTACATTACATTCTTAACAGCATATTGAGCCTACATTCTGAGAGGCTAAGTCCATACTTACAATGGGGTACTGTCCCATTTGTCTCTTACATTGAGGTCCACGTCTCTCTGTTCAACAAGATACCTTGACAAGAGAATGACATGTCATCAGATCTACAGACAGTCTCTTGTTTCTCAAGGAAGAATGTACTCTGAATTATTAAGATTTCTAGAACAAGAAACAAATCTAAATCAAATGTCAAATGGCGAATGAGGTGAGCCCAGGGCCGTAGTTAACATGGGGAAAGGTGAATATGACTCACGGGGCCCATAGGTTTGAGGGCCCACTGATCGTAATAATGTTGATGTCGTCTGTAAGTGAGGGGGCCCAGACAAATACCTTTTCAGAGGTCCCAGGATTCCTGGCCACTGCCCTGGGTAAGCCCCTCACCTCCAGTGTTGCCAGATGGGGCACTTTTCTGGACAATTGGGGTATTTTAATGACAGTGTGTGGTCTTGGGCGGGCAGGTCGATTTACAGATGTGGTATAGAAAAAATAGCATTTGGGCGTTATTTTTGTGGAATCTGTGGGTGATTGTGCGGTTTACAATCAATGAAATCTGGCAACCCTGCTCACCTAATTCTAATGAGCCCCTTGCCCATGCTGGTCATGGTAGCCCCTCTTCCTTACAAAGACCAAGACTCTCTAGAAGGTTAGTCATAAGGTAGCTGCTAGTTAACTAACACCTAGCCTTGCACTATAGTGTATTACTGTGTTCATCCTAGCTAGCTATTAGTAGCAAGGCTTCTTACTATCTAGCTTAACTGTAACATTGGTGACTGATACCCCCATGTTCCTGGGGTAGCGGCATAATGAGGTAAGGGTTTTCACATTCGACTAACTGTTTCAGACGGGAACATGCAAAGGCAACACTAGACAAACTCAAGTCCTGTGTGCACTGCCAAATGTGGACTAGGGTGTATTTGATAGGTAGTAAAAAGCCTTGGTACTAATAGCTAGCTAGGGTGAGCACAGTAATACACTAGGCTAGTGTTGATACACTATAGTGTATTACAGATGTTTATCTCAGTATACCCTTTAACCTCCAAGCTACTTGGGAAGATCCTTGGGGGGATGAGGACCTAAGAGATCTGTGTTTTGGAAAGAGACTCTGTTCTTCAACAAGGAAGATGTACAAAACCTCAAAAGAGGTTTGAGGGCAAACCCTACAGTATGAGAGCAAACCCTATAGGGCATTTAGTATGGCCCTACTCCAATACCTACAGCAACTTCTCTTTGTATATATGATGAATGCAAGCAATTAAAAGAAACAAGTTCACTCCAGTTGAACACAGCAGGGAAACAAAACGTGATTCACTTCTCCATTCAGTTCCATCTGAACCTTAGACATCTTTTTCGTCATTATGTTTTACAGCAGTTGCTTGCTTTAAATGGGAGTGAGCAATGGACTTTATTATGTTTTGCTCTTGATTATATATATTTTCTAAATTCCCATAAAACCAATGTCACCTTACAATAATTGAGTTGAAGTTTCATTGTTTTAAATTTGCCAATTTACCATTTCTAATTCAGTAAAATGAAAGAACAGTTAAGGTAATTTATCTTGACCTGTCTCAAAGCCATCAAATCATCCTAGCACCTGTCTATTACGACCTTTGAGACACTAAAAAGTATTTCCCTGTTTATAAGAGTGACTACCCGATTACGTCCAGTTTATACATACTCTGCTCACCCACCTACAAAGGTGAGTCCTGCACTCATCACCGATTTTGTCATGAATAATGGAGGTTATTGTTCATGTATTTTACACAAGGGTGAAAGCCTTCAAAAGGGGCTTAAAGGCCCACTCCACAAACAGAACAGGCACTGGCTTGGTGCATCACTTCAATCTATGTATTGGGCGTTCTCTCACTCTTATTTTCTAAAGTGTATCTCTGCACGTCCCTGGCTCATACCTGTCGGAAACTCTGCAATATGAGACACCAACTTGATAGATTCTACCGTCTTAGCACAAAAACTGCATCTCTTATGGAAATCCTCTTGGAGATGATTGCTTCACGGTGATGATAGCCATTTAAGCTCAGATACTTTCACAAACAATTGCAAGGCACAGTACATGACTGTATCTTCTTGTTGCACCTCTAGATTTTAATAATCTATGGTCTAGTGATTCTGAGCGAATGTGACCATGAGACATCTTACTCATAGCCTGGGTACTCTGACCTGTCTTCATGTTCTTACACACAAAACAGTGCAATACTACATAATGTTAACATAATCTATGTTCCGAAATATGTCAAACATTCGCCACTAAAGTTAGATTTAACATAATTATTGCTGGCCTGCGGCAGATAGAATGCTGCTGTTATCCCAGTCCATGTTGAGGCCTGGTAGCCTGGTTGTCAGGGGAAAACCTAAGTTAGTATATGGAAATTCTTTACAGCTGAGATAAATAGAGTGGCGGTTCCAAAAGATGTTGTTTGGGCAAAGGGAGAATCACTCAACCTTCCCTCCAGTGGTAAAAAGTTTTAATCCATGGAGGCAATTATTTTTTTTACCTTAACCATAACCTTAACCTAACCTTGTGATACCTTTCTTAGCCTTAGCCCAAACCTTAACCTCAGGTTTAACCTCAAATCAAATTCGTAATGTACTGTATCATACGTTTTAAATCCATAAGATGATACGTTTTTGTAGCATTTGTAACATATGAAACATTTTTTGCAAATTCGTAAGACATTATACATTTTAGTAGCACATTGAAGTGTATTCTAACGTAATGTAATATACAAATCATAATTCAGCTGTCCCAGATTTACGGATTCTAAGTTACGCAATCCTCTGAGACCAGGTTGGGCCTGCTGACCTACTTCCATGTCAGTCACAGCATGGTCAACTTTTAGCATATCTGCTTCGGAAGACAGGCTAAGGTTAAATTTTCCTAAAACCAGAGAAAATGCAATGTTTCCAGACTGGCAAACTGCCAGAAATGCATGAAAAATAAAGAAGAGTTCTGCATTGGGTTCATAGATAGTTTGTATATTTACTATTAGTACATCTTTGAATTGTTCTGTTTAGGAAAACGTTAGGGAAAGACATGCACTTTTCAATAGAAATTACGTTTATGAAACATTTGGCAACTAAAACGGTTTCTTTAGCAGAATGAATACACCCCTATAGTACTATACAGATCTGCGTTCACATATTATGCACATTGCAAACGCTAGCTCATTGACAATACATTTGCCAAATATGTATGACACTAGATACTACTGCTAGTGAGTATTTCATGTAAGTAACAGCTAAACAACAACATATAATGACTGCTGCCAGCTGGCTACGCATGTCGAAAAGAACCTCCATTTAGATATTTAGATTACCTAACTCTGGAAATGTCGCCCTTTCTGCAACTTGTAAACAAATCGTACGCGTCCATCTCCGCAGCGTTTTCGGTTCCCTGTAATGCATTGAAACGGCCTGTCTGTTAGACAGGTGTGGATCCCGTTATACTTATTGTAAAGAGTAAAACGATATTTTGCTAGTTTTTTCTAGCACTGCAACTCAATCCAGACTTGTGTTTCGATCAGCAATGTTGTTTTGGTCGCCGTTCAGTAGTCACATGACTAGAAAAGGTGGAGCATTATGACATTTACTTCCGTATTTTTATTTGCTTCCCAACACAGCATTCACAGGACCGGTTGGTTCGACTAAACTGTGTGTCTATGATCAAACTCTTCATCCCTATTTATTTGTGATGATGAAGTATGTCAAACAAAGTATTTCGCCCTCTTTCTTCATGCTCAGGCACTTTTCTCATTTTGTGTAAGCCTGTCCTCCACTCTTTCCTCAGTCCTCTCTCCTCTGTGACCCAGTTACCAGCACTTTGTCCACGAATCCTTCCTAAGTGACCCCTTCACTACTATAAACGGGTGACAAAAATTAAAAGGGGAAAAAAGGGAGGGGGGTGTCTCTGTAAAGTGTTTGGCCACCATGTTCCACCATGTTTGTTGGAATAGATCCTACTAGTCTTTGGAACTCTACTGGAGGGATGGAACACCATTATTCCAAAAGGTATTCCCTCATTCAGTGTTTTGATTATGGTTGTAAAGAGAATTTTCTAACACGTCGGTCCAACATCTCCCTTAAGTGTTAGATTGGGCTGAGATTTGGTGACTGCGAATGCCATATGATCCACATTATTTTCATACTCATCAAACCAATTTCAGTGACACCTCATGCCCTCAAAGGGGACTGTGGACCCAAACAATCCCAGGAAAATTCCCCCCACAGCATATCATAGCCTATGGACCCGCTCACTGCAGGGGTCAAACATCCAGGCCTGTACAGTTCTCTTGAACGGCAAACATGCACGAGCGTTAGTCATCGAACGTGCATTTACGACCACAATTTCCGGCCCTATTTACTGATGTCTTAGCCTTGCACAGCCTACTGATCCCGCAAGCTTACATTTAAAAGCCACACAGATAACATTCTGATCGGGCTGAGTTGGCTTAAGTTTGGACCCGGCTACTGTTTAACCGGGCCAGTGAGCATACTTTCATGGATTATGGGTGTGATCTAGGTGATGACGAGTGCTACTCCCGAATACATTTTTCAGGAACTTTCAGCAATGTTAAACCTAATGCTATTAGTCTTTTGTTAACATTCTTTTCATTTGATGCGCAAATGTTCATGACAATGACAGCAATAATAGTTTTCAGACAGGTTCAGCTATACTTACTGATCTTGTTTGATTGTTGTTGCTCGATGTAAATTGGGTTAGTTGTTGTGAGTTATAGTGCCCTGTACTCGATGTACATTGGGTTAGTTGTTACAGTTTTAGTGCCCTGTACTAGAAGGACATTGGGTTAGTTGTTATGAGTTATAGTGCTCTGTACTCGATGTACATTGGGTTAGTTGTTGTGAGTTATAGTGCCCTGTACTCGATGTACATTGGGTTAGTTGTTGTGAGTTATAGTGCCCTGTACTCGATGTACATTGGGTTAGTTGTTACAGTTATAGTGCCCTGTACTCGATGTACATTGGGTTATTTGTTGTGAGTTATAGTGCCCTGTACTCAATGTACATTGGGTTAGTTGTTACAGTTTTAGTGCCCTGTACTCAATGTACATTGGGTTAGTTGTTGTGAGTTATAGTGCCCTGTACTCAATGTACATTGGGTTAGTTGTTACAGTTTTAGTGCCCTGTACTCAATGTACATTGGGTTAGTTGTTGTGAGTTATAGTGCCCTGTACTCGATGTACATTGGGTTAGTTGTTACAGTTATAGTGCCCTGTACTCGATGTACATTGGGTTAGTTGTTACAGTTATAGTGCCCTGGTACTACGTCATGTGCGATGTTGGATTGGCTAGTTGAAGTTCAATCCTATTGCATTTGAATTGGCTTTTCTTAACACCCATTGGAAACGCCCCACGGCCAAACGGATCGAACCCAGCCCAACCAGACTGATATCTATGTAGTGTTTACATTTTAGCTTGTGGTATCAAGCTACTGATGCCAGGGGTGGATCCAAAATAAATGTGTAAAATGATCAAAATAAATAATGCAATAGTCAAGACTCTTTCAAGGTAAGACAAGCATCCTTAACGAAAGGAGGCAACCAGGGAACGGGGGACACCTTTAAACGTCCTTTAGCACTTGATCGCTTATTGGTTTCTGGGTAATGGTGGAGAAAGGAGGCTTTAGGATGAGTTGGGTGTCTGCCCATATTCCTGTAATTTCTTATGTGACAAAACACAGACTGGTTATTTAAAATAAGTACAGCACTTCCGTAAGGGGAGTAAAGGGCACTAAAGCCTACCACAAACCCTCAAGATGCATTAGGCATATTGAACAGAAATAATGTCAAATACCACAGCTTACAGCCAGTCAGCATTCAAGATTACCCCCCCATACACAACATTACAAAATAATGTAATTACATTTTTTCATAATTGGGAAATATGTTACTCCACCACCTGACAGCCAGGCATACTCCAGTGCACTCTGGTAACCAATGAGATGGAAGTGGAAGGCCAAACCATAGAATCCCCCAGTTTCCAAAAATCATAGATAAATTCACAGATAAACAATTTTATGTTTTTAACTGCACTACATTAATGTCACAAGGTGGAGAGTCAGCAGTTGAGGAGAGTTTCAACAAGACCTGGTATGCAATCAGTTTCAGTATTTCTGCAATCAAGTCCACATATGGTTTTACAATTCAGTTGCATTATTTCTGACCATCTTTTACTTATTAATTTTACTTGGTACTGTATAATAAAAGATCACAAAAAACTAAGAAGGACACAGGAAGCAATACAGCACAGGAGATAAGCGTCCATTTTTTCACAATCTTCCTTGCTCAAACTTCATTATATATGCTCTCAACAAAGCCATTACATACCAAAAAATTTGGCTCCTCTATAATTCTGGATTGCATTATCTCCTGTGGGCGGCTGCCTGAAACACAAAAAAGCAGATGGAGACACTGAATCACATGATCTTTTAATTAACAAACACATTTGTGTATCATTATTGTTTTATCTTTATTTACCAGGTAAGTGGATTAAGAACCAATTCTCAAAGGCATAACATCAAAATAGCCAAATCTGTGACTCCACATCGAACACAGAGCTGCTCCTAGTTTGTTTACCAGAGAGAGTGCCATACTGTATTATTATTTTACCCTTATTTCACCAGTTTACTGACTCATTTACAGCAACCTGGGAGCAACTGGTTAACTGCCATGCTCAGTGACAGAACAACAGATTTTTGTTACTTTGCCAGCTTAGAGGTTTGATCTAGCAATCTTTCAGTAGCTGGTCACATGCTCTAACCGCTAGGTTACCACATTCTGAAATAACATGTTCTGCTCATTACACATAATGTTACACATTTAGGGGTTTGTGTAATTTTGCTGGTCTTATGTAGATAACGTATCTTGATGATATCTAACACTTTCAAAAACATGGTCACTAAAATAATGGTATATTCCATACAGTAATTGCATGATGATCAAATTAAATTACATTCATTATTTGCTGAAATAATGAATTTACACAAACATATGATCTGACCAAAGAATACTTCCTCTACACTTCAGATTGTTGGTCTTAGTATACCTGTTTAACTTGATTATTTTGTGCTGTAGTCCAAACTTTTGTTATGCAAAGTCTTGTTGTTTTTGTCTTACTTTGATGTGCCGTTCATTGTTTTAATTCTATATTGAAACATGTTAACATTTGTTAACTCATTTGTTTTTGTTTGGGGTGCGCGGGTCCTGCAATAACCAGTCTTTCATCTTAAATTACCTCTGATATGATGTCCAAACACAAGCTCATTTGGACATCTGCAACAGCACCAGAGACACTCTTTCATCCCAGTCAAGCAGTGAACATTGAATTCTGTGGTCTGATGAAATCTCAAGAGCACGTTGGGATTCTGAGGGATATGCGCTAGATGGACAATGGGAAACATCCAACTCTGTAGCACTAGTTTGAATTCCTTGACACAACATTTTAACTCCCACGGTGGTCCAAATTTTTGGTAATCACTTCGCAAGGGCATTATAATACTGGGAGTAGGTATTCTCCTCATTGGAATGGCCTCCGGGAAACAAGTGGCAGCACACGTGATGGTAAAGAAAAATTGGAAGAAATATAATAAATTTTTGATTTTGGGAAAGGAATAAATATTAATGGTTACTGCAATGTACAGTTTTGTTCAGTTAATTACTATGCTTGCCAACTGTTGGCAAGCTTAATAATTAACGGTTAGCCAAAAGATCATGTCAGACCAGACCAGAAGACATTATGCCAGATACAATTTTACATCTTGTTGACCTATAGATGGAGTCTACAAGATGATAGATAACAATAATATTGATATATAACCTCAGTATCCCTTGTCAAAGTGTAACTTAAATTACAATTTGAGAAACACTGGACCAATCATATTGCCCTAAAATGGTTTGGTAAGGCCATTTTCTCATCGGATTCTACAAACTCACTCACCTTTGGGGTTTTCAAAGAAGTCGATTTGGAAGGTTTACCAAAATCAGAACCACCATAAAAATTCAGACAGATGAAATACGATGGGATCCAGAATGTCGCAGCCCACTTTGTGCTAAAGTTCTCCCACGTCACACCGGTCCTCAGCTCAATGTCTTGGCTTCCAGAATTTAAATTCACCCTAGAATAATATTTAAAATTGTGGCTGTGTTTGTATGTTTTCTGATGAAATTCTGGTGAAATGTACCATCTTACTGATCCAGAAGTTGGAGGTTCAGTTTCCACTTCCATGATTGCCTTTCTAACACCTTCTCTGTCTACTCCTGCTCTGAATTTTGAAGTAAAAAAACCTAAAAGTAGAAATCTGCTAAATAAAATTACAAACTTCATAGGCTCATAACATAAATCAAAGGCCATAAAACACATATTTAACCACTTCATTATATTAAAAAGACTGTTTAGTGTATCTTTGCTGTCTTTTCATCCTTTGAAACCCCAAAAAAGTGCTTTCACAACACTCTTAAAAACATGCACTAGTACACAGATTCAAGACTTCTTTGGGTGTTTCAGAGAACATTTTCTGTTTTAACTTACGTTGGAGTTAACTTCAAACACCCTCCACACACCAGAATTTGTATAATACCCAACTATACGGAAATAGCAAAGAAACAGCTGAAACAGCTTTGAAAGGGAAATGGACATAACACCCCATTCTTTTAGGGACCAGGAAGTACCGACTGAACGAGACTTCCTTGAGTTTTAACATGGGAACAAAACAAATTGTCTGTTTCTGAAGAAGAGAAGGCAGGAGCCGCGACCACAGAGACAGGTGACATTGACACTGATGTAGGTGACTGTAGTCCTCAACAGCCAGGATGACACTGTGCCCATGCAACAATTTTCACAACTGGCAAACAGCCATGCTAATCAAGGGGGTGGAGCATCTCCTTGCAGACTGGAATGCACTATTCCACTTGTGAGTTCATTTGTAACATTTCTTTTTTATAGATGCCACTCTCAACAAATAAGTATTTTTTGCTGGACCGCGTAAACGGAGCCGGCCAAGAAGAGCAAATGTCTCTGAGTGAGTGAGTGAGTGACTAACTGACTGACTACCCCTTGTTAAATGGCGTAGTGATTAGAGACGCGGACCGCCATGCAGGGGACCGGTGTTCAAGCCTTGCCACAGTCAAACAAATTATGCATTAGGATTTGTTCAGGATAGACAAAAACTAAACCGGCTACAACCTGGCTACGTTTAAGTAAGCCAAAAAATAAAATGGTTTACGGTTATATTGCGACTATTTCTGGTGGAATTTCAAAATACGCATCCATGCATGCTTTTTGGGGTAATATAGATCACAACCCCTTAGGCAATGAAAGAACAGGGGTTTCCACAATTCTCTCATCTTTTCACTGTGAAAAAGTCAGTTATCGTCACCTATATTGATAGTAATTATATCAATGTCATTCACGAATGAAAGACAAACAGACTTTTTTGTGCCATGAAATGAGGTATCTTTGGCAGTGTAATGTTCATCTTCAGTCTCGCTAGCAATCGCTCAATTCTTATTACTATTCCAAGCAGTAAGTTAGTAGATACTAGTAAGTAGATACTGTTAGTAGATACTGGCTAATAAGCTGTTAAAACGGCCAGTGGCAAAACCATATAGTTCATAGATGCTATTTGTGGTGGAAGTAAACTTAATAAGAAACGTTAGTCAGTTTAACACAATACTTAATGGTGTTTAGTGAAATATTCAAACTTGGCGTGATGTTAATATGTGACAAAATGATCTAATATCGAGACGCCATACCAACACTCGGCACACATATAGCATAGTGGCATAGTGGTTAAAGACACAGCCCGTCATATGGGAGACCGCGGTTTGAAACCAGCGAGGGTAAAAACATTCATCCCTTATAATCGTGAGCTGGCTGAACTAGGCTTGCCTGTTCCTTTTCTTGTTTTTTAAGGGAAACATGTCCAAAACTGTTGCTAATAAGCCCTTTGTGAAAACTGCTGATGTGAAAAGGGCTTAATAAAATACATTTGTTTGATTGATGATTGATAGTACTACTTATCACCTTTCTTCTGAAGCAAGTCAACAAAACAGGTACTGAGGCTCAACCTGATTGTTACCGGGGTGAGGGGGAATGGAATTTATCACAGTGTATGCGTCTGACTGGTTCTTCCACACTGAGAAGTGACATACCTTCACTATCTCATTTTCACACTCACAAAAGACACACTCTACTCTGACCCCACCCTGTTCCACCTTGTGTTTATAAAGGGCATTCATATGATAAGACAATAACACATCTAATCACCATGAGCGTGAAGAGCAAGAATCGCCCGGAGACAATCCGTCAATGCATGCTAGATTTCAGCAGCATGTCCCAGGGCTCTAGAATCGGCCTGAAGACCAGCAGCAGTGGCTTCTTCATGGGAGGCCCCATCACAGCCATGCCCATCAACAGGAGCCTGCTGGCACCAATCAACCTGGAGGTTGACCCCAGCATCCAGACAGTCCGCACCAATGAGACAAACCAGATCAAGGACCTCAACAACCGCTTTGTCACCTTCATCGATAAGGTACAGTAAGAGCCAATGAGTATGGCTGTGATGATAGTAATGATAGTCTAGTCTACTCACATTAAACTGTTACCTACAATTCATATTTTTGTAATTTAGCAAATGCTCATATTCACAGCAATCTAAAAGCATAGCTTATATATACAGTAAGAGTTTTACTCAAGGGCATAATGAGAGATTTTATTTTAACTTGTCAGTTCTGGAATTACAACCAGGGTAGATTGTGAATGTTCTTTACCTCAAGGGTATGTACAATTCTTGTTAAGTGACTAACAGGTTTAATTACTTCTTAATACTTCCTCTTGGAATGTCTTTCCTTGAAAATGTGTGTTTGTGTGTGTGTGTGTATGTGTGTGCGTTCCTGATTTTAATATACATGTAGGGACCAAAAGTCCCCATATAATACAACCTGACAAATAGGTCCCACTAGGTTTTTCAGTCAGTCCCAACATGGAACATTTCTGTTTCCACTAACAAATGTGTGTTCATGTTTTGTTATCCTAGTTGGGACCCTCACAAGGATAGTAAAACAAACCAAATGTGACCATTTGTGGACATTTTGACATCTCTCATGAGGAAATGTATACTTTTAGCTTGGTTGGGTTTACAGGTTGAAGTTACAATTCGGGTAAGAAGTTAGGGTAAGGGAAAATGTATGTTTCTTCGGGTTATGGTCAGGTAAGTTTAAATATAGAATCCACAGTATCTTTTGTATACAATGAAATATTTGGACATTTAAAATTATTTTTGTAGTTTTTGGTTCTGTATTCCAGCTCTTTAGATTTAAAATACAATTATTACAAGTCACTCTAGCTTCAATTTTGATATGTCATACTACATAAAAGTTTTAGAAATAACAGCATGTTTTATACATAGTTCCCCATTTTTTTGGTAGGCTACTAATAATATTTGGACAATTTGGCTTCAAAGCTGTTTCTCATTAGGCAGGTGTATTTCTTTGTATCATTGATGCACAAGAGAGTTGTTTATGTTTAGTCTTGATTTTAGACCTTTACATTTGTACTCTGTATCTTGGGTCTGACAACATAAGGACAACATTAGCCCAAGTGAGGTAAGCAGTGGCAAATGAGCTTGTAGAACAAAGAAGACCTCCACAGTGGATGACCAAACCATGTTCACCATAATGAGGAAAAACTCCAATGGTCCAACAGGACCACTTACATGGATGAGTCAGCCACAGCCATCCACTGAAAACTTCACTAGCCGAACAACAGAGGCTGGACTGCACGGGGCAAAAACTCTAGTAAAATCCATAACAGTACTTCTGTAGGAGATGGCATTGTGGACAGATAAGACAAAGATGAACATTTAACCGATCTTGTCTCAGTCATCTTCAGTGATGATGTAACTGGTAACAGCTGCAGCATGGATGAACCTGAACTGTACAGAAACATCTTGTCTGCTAAGATACTGTACAACCAAATGACTCTAAAATAACTGGACAGTGCTTGCAGTCTTCAAGGAAGAATTGCATACAAAAGATATGTGACCAGGTACGAACATTACTATTTTATTGAAAAATAATGTTGACCTGTCAACACTTTTGGCACCCTAAAATGAGAGGAACATGTATAAACATGCTGCAAATTCTGTGGTTTATATGGTTACACTGATATGGATGGGTGTACCGTCACATTAAATCTGATAGTCTGCACTTTAACCTCACAGTCAAGTGTCCTTCAAATCAAATCTGATAGTCTGCACTGTAACCTCACAGTCATGTGTCCTTCGAAGTGCAGGAATACAAAGCCAAACAAACCAAAACCATGTCACAGGCTATTGGAGAGACAAAGGACTGGTGGGAACCTCAAGGCGATGTAGGTATTCATACTCACTGTGAATGTGTGATGCAGGTGCGACTCCTGGAGCAGCAGAACAAGATGCTGGAGACCAAGTGGAGGCTGATGCAGGATCAGATGACTGGCCCCTCCGACATTGAGCCCATGTTCCAAGCCTACATCAGAGACCTGCAGAAACAACTGGACCAAGTCAACAATGACAAGGTCAGGTTGGACCTTGAAAAAGAGAAAATGTACCATAACCTTGAGGACTTCAGAACAAAGTAAGAACAGATTCTGGTTGGCGATCTGTGTGTTGAGCCTATTGTGTCAAGTTCATCGTCATGCAGGACGTTATGTATGCTGTACTGTGTTAAAAGCCTGAGTACCGTGGGTCTCCAAACCCAGAGGCGGAAAGCGCTTTTATAATATCTATTCTCTTGCTTTGGCTTGTTCCAGGTATCAAGATGAAATCAGCAAGAGGAACACAATGGAGAATGAATTTGTTTTGCTGAAAAGGGTATGCTATATCATTCCCTCTCCTAACACCGGTGTAGAATAGCATCATATAATTATTGTACAGAGTACCCAGATTCCCTCCGGTAGTATAATTAGGGTGTGGCTTTTGATTTGAGTAAAGTTTGAATTGCTACCACGGTGTGAAAGATTTAGTTATGTGGTCGGTAATGCAAGAATTTTTGATTAGGAGAAAGCAGATATTCAATGTTTTATGGAAGGCTGTGAACGGTTACAGAGAGTTTAATAATGAGCAAAGGTCATGTCAGCCTCCAAATTATGAAATGCAGACATGACATAGATGCAAAACCAAGCAGACAAAACAGATGTCTGGAAGAAAAACCAGCAGTGGTCAATCCTTTTCTTAAAACCTACTTCCTTGTGAATCTGTTTTTATATAGTTTTGCATCAGAATGTGCTTTGCTATTGATTACAGGAATCAAATGTAACATATTATAAGCTCAAGTGCATATAGTTTAACTGACCATATAAGGCTACACTTCCAGACAATAAACCTATTCATTTCCTCAGTGAACACCGAATAGGCCCCTTTGTTCTTGATATTGAGAAAAAACTACTCCTTCGATAAGACTCAGTTGTTTCTCACAGAGATGTTATTAATTTCAGAACCACCTGCAAGATATCCTTAAATTCTTTGAAAACACTCAGAAAGAGTCACAGCCTATTTAAAATTAACAAAACAGTTCAAATGAATAGGTCAGAGTAGAAACATTGGAGAACAAATGATCAAATAGTTACAAAGAGCATGAAAGACCATTGTTGTCTATTTCTATATGTCTACTGATATTGCAAATCACTATGATCCCGCCAATTTAAAATGGCAATGGAAGCACACTCTTAAAATGACCTGTGAACCCCATAGCCAGCTGTATTTTGAATGCCAGGTCTTTCTCTTAACATTATGTTGTCTTCTGATGTCCTTTAGGATGTGGATGCTGGTGTTCTGTCTAAGCTCGATCAAGAGAAGAGAGTGTCTGCACTGGTAGATGAAATCAACTTCTTAAAGGTCTTGTACAAACAGGTAAGCCAGTGTTCAATCTAAAATGTATTTTTTATTTGTTATACTACTTTGTGGTTAATTCATAAACAATTAAATAATTTAACCTTTCAATATTACAGACTGTGTAAATAGCACTATAGAGATTACAGTATATGTAGTATATTGTATAGAAAATGTCAGTCAAGACCCTTGAGACCCTTTCCCAATTATTTAATGTTCTCCTGTGATAGGACCTGATTGAGCTGCAGTCCACCGTGAAGGACACCTCTGTGGTGGTTGAGATGGACAACTCCCGGGGCCTGGACATGAAGCAGACAATTGCTGACGTTAAGGCCCAGTATGAAGACATTTCAGCTCGCAGTCAAAAGCAGGCTGAGAGCTGGTACAAGACCAAGGTGAGGAAGTCACATGGGTTAGAGGTTGAGCAAAGAGAAAATTTTGACGGCTCAGCAGGTCAAACAGTCGTTCATTAAACCTCTCTAAATACGGGGCTTTGTAAACATGCCACTTCTGTGGAAAGTGAGACTGTTACCTCCTAATGCCTTCCTGGCTGTGTTTGTCTCTGCCCACGTCAGTTTGACGGTTTGGTCAGCAAGGCTGGCCAGGCTGCCGAAGAGCTGCGCAACACTAAGGCTGAGATCTTTGAGCTGAACCGTCTGATCAGCCGACTGCAGAGTGACATTTTGGCCGTGAAGGGACAGGTGAGAACCTTCCCTGACTGGACGGAGCAATGTAGCTTATAATTGAAGACTGTCATAATCATACTGCCAGAATGAACAGAATGCCACTATAATTGATGAGTACTGTGTGTCTGGGCTTGGCGGTTTCTGCTTCGGTCACCCCATCATTATTTCAAGTTTGGAATGGCACAAATTTAGCACTGTTGAATGCTAAAACATTGTTTCACTCAGGCTGAACTACCAGTAGGGTATGTTTTTGTTGGGGTGGAATGCTCAGAACACATTCAAATTAACCATATCTTAACTAATAAAGGAGAGAAACTCATGGCATATAATTAGACCAGCACACACAGAAGACAGAGGATGACAGTGTTTAAATGCTTACTTTAAGTACATAGATCATATATACAATAATGCATATTGTGACCTCTAATTAAAGACAGTAAACATGATCTACAATCAGGGCCAGCTGTAGCCATTTGGGAGCCCTAAGCAAAATTATGTGTGGGGCCCCCTGCCCTAGCGTTCCCTAGTGGTTGGGGGCCCTAAGCAACCGCTTATGTCACTTATGCCTATAACTGGCCCTGCTTACAATAACAGCCTATAGCAAACCATTAGGAGTTTCTTACTTTGGTTCCAAATATGGACACATTCCCCCTTAATCCTGTAGAACACTGCCCTGGAGAGACAGATAATTGAGAAGCAGGCCCGCGGAGAGACAGTTGTGAAAAATGCCAAAACTCAAATCAATGACCTGGAGGCAGCTATGCAGAGAGCCAAGTGGGATATGGCCCGCCAGATCAGGGAGTATCAGGACTTGATGAACGTCAAGCTGGCCTTGGATATGGAGATTTCCACCTACAGGAAACTGCTGGAGGGAGAGGAGACCAAGTAAGGAAGTCTGAAGAACTAAAATATCTCATTCAATTTGTGTTCCACTATGACCAGCTCCTCTGCTATTAGCAAAGACAGCTCATAAAATGAATAACATGTATATTACGCTAGTTGTATGATGATCTTTCTCTTGCTTCCTCTTCTGCCAACAGCTTCGGACAACAATCAATCATCAAGATATCTTCCATCCAGCCCCATTGTAAGTTTTCTTTCTCCCTAAACTATAAGATGTAATAGAAAATTGTCCTGACCACCATTTTCGCGAATGTGAGCTTTTTTTCTCACATTCATTAACCTTAAACCCTTGTTACAAAGGATTATACTATTTTATGATAGGAAAAAAAGGTGTGGTAATTATCATGAAGAGGGATTAGGGAATCATGATCAATTTCCCCTCAGACACCATGCCGGAGACCAGATACCAGCTGCCCACACGGTCCTCCCCTATCGTCATCAAGACAGTGGAATTGAAAGACTCCTCCACATCATACCAGTGAAAAACAATGTTTTTGAGACGCGACATGACTCAGAGCTGCATATATAACACTTGAAGTTGCTTCAGTAATGTTTTGAATAGGGCACATTTAGGTATCAATGTCTTGTAGTTTTCATAACACTACATGGCTGTCATAACATATTTGTATTCCTCCATAGACACAGTCAAAGAGCCTTTTCAGAAAATAGGCACCTTGGCAGGGATATGTGCAATGCTATCAATTAATTTGCATTAAATAGGCCCCTCGGCTGGCCTCTTAGCTGAGACATGTACAATAACATCAGCCAGACTTAAGGTGCTATAAGTAAAGTTGTTGTTATTTACTACTGTTAAACAGACTACTGCAGAGAAATATTTAAACATTTTAACATTCCTGCAGGACCAAAGCTATCTTTTCCTTGGTGACAAAATACTTTACCTTCATTAATAAAAGTGTACTCCAGAGCTTTTGTATAATTTCTGCCAGTAGTTTTGTAAACAGTGCAGAAGATCTGGAACAATCCGTTTTGTCGTACTACATTTTCCATTTGTGTGTGACCACTTGCACAAAAGCCCTGAAGAGATGTTTTATGAGCACAATTAGTAACATTTTAAATTCAGTTCATGCAATTCGTTAAAAATTTGTTGTGCTTAAGATCCTGAAGTGTACTTTCAAACTTGTTTCTCTTCAACAATTTTAATTTTCCTACACCAATGACAACAACTACTTTATTGTGTTTGTGACCAACTGTTGAAACTTAAACAGTTTTCTTACTTCAGTTGCAACGGTTCTATGATGAAATATTACCAAGATGTCCACAGACATCTTCATTTCCTTCATTCCGTTCTTGCGTAGATACAACATGAAACATGTTTCAGTAACAATTGGGAGGAAGACATTCTAAAGAATTCTCATTTCACAGGACAGCATGGTTTTTAACAGAGTGCCAGTTACAGCCTATTTAGGTATCAATGTCTTGTGTAGTGTGTCAGACCGAAAATTTGTAACAATGGAAAATAACACAAACTCAAACGAACAAGGAAGACCCTCACCAAGGGAACAGTTCGATTACTTTTATTTGCAGACAAGGTAATAAAGTTTGCTACAACAGGGGGCTTTTCTAACTATATATTCCAGTCTCAGATCAGACTGCTAGGCATTTACAAGCGTGATAAAACAGAACAAATATGAAACCAGGCAGGTCCTATGGCCTGTGATGCCCTAGAGGTCCTGGGCCAGCTGGGTCAGATATCCCTCTCAGTGGAACAGGGTTTTACCTGTGACGGATCAGAGGTAACACAAGCACCAAATGGTTGCAAGGTCTGCAATCCCCGCAGTGTGTCATGGGCTTTATTTAGACCAGGCACAGTTAAAGATGAGGTAGAACAGAAAACCAGCAGCTCCAGTGGAGTACCACTGGCTGTCTATTTTGTGAATGAAGTCCAGCCAGACAATAAACAGTCCATCTGACAATGCCCGGTTCATTAGCCACCACCAAGCATCAAAGCTTATTGTAGTCAGGTGTGTTCAGTTAAACAGCTTTCCTGGACATCGCTTCTCCTGGCCTGCAGATATACCCAGCGAGCAGGACCTTAATGACCCTTACTCACCCACCCTCCTGCTAACTTCATCACACAGTACATTAGACCAGACACAGACAATCTTGACGCCTTCAGGCTGATCTGACCAGATCTTCTTCATGTAAAAAACTCAGGTTTCTAGGTTCAAGACCACTGAACTAAAATGTTATTGATAGAAAGAGCAAAAAAAGCCTAGTAGGCTAAATGATAATAGTGTTTGACAGTGCTTGAAAGATGAACTCCACTGATTCTAGCTTTCTTCTTCCAGCGGTTGAACAATGAGAAATTTTCAGAAATGTGTTAGAGACATCATCCCTAACACCCTACTCTCTATTTGGGCTATGTGATGGCTCAATCCTAAATATGATGTTGTATGTAGAAATGAAAACAATTATGCTGTTGTTAACCACATGTATTGTGATCAGATTAACTCGGAAACTCACAATAAAAACTGGTTTGGTGGGATTCCTAGAACTGACATAAAACCGACATTACAGTATAACATTTTTAATTGACTCAATTTCCTCCTATGCCAGGTTACAAGCAACATGAAATACAAATTAAATATTACTTCCAAATCCTTGCTACCCCTAGCTGTGTGTACAATAAAACCAAAATAATACAAACTTGGTACGCAAGCCATGTGTCATTTTGCTGCAATGGTAGTTGAGAAACGTTCTGTTTGTTGCATGCGTTGGATTTACCAAACGTAACACCTCGTTCACACCTACAGTGTCAATCCTCAAATTTGCATTCATGCCTCATTGGGGTATACCTGCAACAGAGGTTAACATTTCACCCAACGCATGCAACAAACAGAATGCTCTGCAACTGCCCGAAATGACGCACAGCCAGCGCAGCATTCCATCAGAAATAATTGAACTTCTGGGGTACCAGAGCGAATTGACGCTGCAGGTGTGATCTTAGGATAACAATTAATCTGTAGCCTACTTGTGTCCTATCATTGATATAATCTCCATGCTGCATGGTCATTTGTGCTG
Organism: Esox masquinongy; assembly: GCA_016801175.1. Lineage (NCBI taxonomy): Eukaryota > Metazoa > Chordata > Actinopteri > Esociformes > Esocidae > Esox > Esox masquinongy. Next base: position 134,937 of record JACXGI010000258.1, read on the forward strand.
TGATCCGTCACATAGACTGCGATGACAACATATGTACTATGCAGCAACAAATTGATTCAAAATCTATGTTGATTTCCAGTTTCATTCATAATAAACACCTGGCCAGTTAAGAAAAGGAAGCATTCAATATTTGAGAATGACATATTTGAGTAATAAATGGAATGCTGGCTAAATCACTGAACATGTATCATTAATGTACAATGAGACAGAAGTTCAGGAAGCTTAAACAAAATCTAGCATCAGGCAACTTTTGCAGATTTCCAACTGATTTCCATGCAGCATGTCTGGAAAATGAATGTGTGTCATGACCCTTGTCAAAGAATCAAATTCCCCATGCTACTTGGTTATTTCTGTTGTGATGAGGCCCATGGTTACATAGAATTTACCATAGGGAAAGGTAATGACACAATGGGTGTGCACAAGGCCTTTAGTGACGCTGATGGGGGAGCAAGGGTCCAGCTTTTCCATTTGACAACAGAAGCAGTCTGTCTCTTTTGATCAATATAAATTCTTTATTGTGGTCCAAAATAATTTCTGTTAAATAAAATGTGGTGAAAAACTATCATTGTGCTATTAAATTATAGTATAAATATTCTTATTACAATACAAATATACATATGGCCACATACAAACCTGTAAAGCCATGTAAACTCATTTCAAGGGTGTAAAAACGAAGGTGGATTCGAGAGCCTGGCAACACAAACTACACTTTTCATCAACGAAAAACGTCTAGTTCGCTATGCGGGCGTTGCCTCATACACAGGCGGAAATCCCCGGGGGGGGACAGGGGGGATATGACACCCCCATCCTGAGTAAAACTATGATTTGTTCCCCCCAATATTTATGTAAACATAACTATGTAATTTCAATAATAGTAATAAGACACAATGAAAGCACTTGTGCTGATTATAGACACTTAATAGCGCGTTTAAGTTTAAAGAAATTGCGACACCCCTGCCCAATTGCCCCCCCCCACGATGAAAAATTGTGAAGCGGTATATACGCATGGAAAGCTGATCCTGAGGTCTGACTATGATAACCACATAGAAACACACAATATAAAATAAAACTACAAAACACATTTGTATAGAGGTCAAGCACGGGCACGGGAGAGCTACGCCAGTGAGGACAAATATGTTATTGCAAATGCCCATGGTTTTGGAATGGGATGGCCAACAAGCTCATATAGGTGTGATGGCTATGTGTTCACATACTTTTGGCCATATGCTGTATGTGCACTGATGGACACAACATATAATTGATTCTGTTAAAACAAACACGAAAAATACAGCCTTCAGCCATTTCATTTAATATTACTTAGTTAACATATTTTCTATGATGTGTGCTCTTAGTGAAGAGCTACTACAGACCTCTGTATTTCAATGTGTGTGGCTGATATGTGATCAACATAAACATTTTGCCAGTACTGTAATTTCATAACCTCACCATCCAAGCTCCACCACTCCCTTGCATGCCTACACTGGTTGACTCAACATCCTTCTGGTTCTGCTAATAAATATGAACATTCAAGATATGGGCTACACATAACTAATTTTATTTAAGTTATCCACCTTTAAAGACATCATTTCACCTCAGCTCCACTGTTGACCTTGTCTCCCTGGCTGTCTGATCCTGCTATGACAAGGACCTTCTCATGGTCACCATCTGATCCTGTTAAAATGCAGGACATAATACGACATGAACAACTTGAGCTACATTGACGCCTGCAGAACCAGATGGCAATGTTTGATCTATAAGACCCACATTAGGTTGAAATGTCAAATGCAGCTACTTAGTTATGTAGGGAACTACAACGTTAGCCAACTTTTTAAGAGATCAACTATTAAGCTAGTTAGTTAGCTATATCTTCTAATGTCTCATAGCTAGCTAGCTGTACCACTCACTTTGTCTTTGCACAAAAAAACGCCCGTTTGTCTAACCTTAGTCGTTTCTTGGCTGGTGTCATAAGGTGCTGGCTGTGAGTGAGGTGAACCTAGTGTCATGTAGACTGTTTGCTAGCTAGTGAAATAACGTTCGCTGGCAAGCTAATATATATTTTGCAACTATCAATATAATTCATATATAACGTTAGCATAACTACACCTCACCGGTTTAGAAAAACACTCTGATAAGGTAAATATCAACCTCATTCATACCTTACGGGAGGTAATTAGCTAGAGGTAATGGCAGCTAGGTTACCAAACTTTCATGAGCCAGAGATCGCAGTTGCTAGTTGCAACCGTACCCTCTACTACCGTAACCAGACCTATCCAGCAACTACTGTACCTCAAGCAAAGTGCCTGCGTGTGGTCCTAAAGCCAGTCTGATTCGAATTACGCAATTGCTTACCGTACTGCCAGTGCAGCGTTCTAGAGTTAGAGCTTTTCTTATAATAAGAGTTGTGTTGATAAAAAGTGTGTGTGTGTGTGTGTGTGTGTGGGGGGGGGGGTCCCACTCATGTATAATGAAACCTACGCCCCTGGTTCACACACAATAGCTGAATTTGCAGAGCTACTGTAGCAAGTAAACCGATGGTGCAAACTAAAACAGTAAATTTACAGCACTAGTTATGGTGTCCCCCTCAAAAATTGCTCTTGATAAAGGTTTATGTAATTGTCCCCTCCAAACTTGATATCAGATCAGATTTTCGCCTCTGGCCTCATACAGGATTTTTGTGATCCCCTATGAATGATGTACGCATCTTCGCTCAGACAATCGGATTTGAGCTTGTTTCTGAGTTAGCCCCCCAGCCGTATCTCTGATGATGTCTACTTCTTTGGGTGTAGTTGGGAATACTTTTGAAAAGGACTTGCGCCGTAATTCTCAAGGGAGTTGTTTGACAGTAAGATAAAAACATCATGTAGATTAATTAAAATGGAATCTATTAAAATTAAGACATGTCTGTTCATCTGTGTCTTTGGCCAATAGATTTTGCGCAGTAGACCGGTTTTATGTGTAATCTGGACCATGTTCGTTAAATAAAAAAGTTTCCAAAAAAGGAGAGAATGAATGTCTCTCATAAAGGATATTGCATATACTACTTCCCTTGTATTCCCGCTTCATAAACTGCCACCCGGAAATATTTTTCACTGACAAAACATCGGTTCACATCTGTTCACTTTCCTTTTCTAAAACGTTTCTGCGTCTTTCCAGGAAGCTTATCATTTATTGACTCCTCCTCTTTGAACGAAAATAAAGAGACGAGGGGAAAATATACCATGGACTCGGCCACGTCGAGGGATTCTTTTCAAAGTAAGGATACACCGTCCTAATAATTGTTATTTGTTGTGCCATATTCTCGCAATTTCTTAATAAGAGACTGTGCTCCTGGGCATATTCAAAGCCTTGGAAATGTTGATGCTCCATCTTCATCATGTAATTTTTGTTGGGAATTGTTCTAACCAACTGTGGAACCTCCCAGAGACAGGTGAATTTAACCTGAAATCAAGTGAAACACTTTGATTGCACATAGGTGGACATCATTTAACTAATAACATGACCATTGGTTGCATCCAGGGGTTAAACTGGGATTTGGGAAGTGTGGGAGCCCTACTTTCTTGTTGCATCTAAAATGGTAAACTGCTGGCCAGTGAAAGTATGGGAGCTCACCTCCCCCTGGGTCTCATTTCGACCATTATGTGCAGGAGCTCAGCTCCAGCTGGCTCTGGCCCAATTTAACCCCTGGTTGCACCACAGCTCATTTAGCTGTGTCATAGCAAATCACTGGCAACAAGTCCTAATTAAATTAATTGTGATGTCACATTGTAACACAATAACTAGTTCCTAGTTTGACCCCTATTTTAAACCCTGTGTATCTCTTGACAGTTATCCACACAATGCACAAGGAAGCACTGCTTGCTCATAGAAAGCAGCAGTCAGAGGACACATCAACACTTCTTGGAGGCCAGTCGCCCAAAAAACTTGTTGATGATGGCAAGTACATTCTGCTCATGACCACTGGTACTGAAGTGACAGAAAAAAGTGAGCAAGAGAATTCGCATTCATGTCAAAATGCCATTCTAACAGCACTACCTGAAAACAGAGACCAGCCCAAACCAGTCATAGTGGTTGGTCCTGCAGGATTTGGCAAAACCACTGCCTTAGAGAAGCTAATAGTGGACTGGGCCACAGGTAAGCATCTCCAGCACTTTTCCTGGGTTTTCAAGTTTACGTTTAGTGACCTGAATGTCCAGAAGGGGGCGATGTCTCTCAAGGAATTGTTGCTTCAGGCCCACAGTCACCTCTCCCCTGAGTCCCTTGCCCTAGCCCTGCAGAAGCCACAGTCTCTGCTGTTTTTGTTTGATGGGCTGGATCAGTACCAGAACAACCTAGACCTCCCTACATCCCATACCCTTTGCTCTGACCCTAACCAGCCATCCCCTGTCCCTGTGCTAATTGCGAACCTGGTCCATGGTACTCTCCTGCAGGGGGCAGCCACACTGCTGACCTCCAGACCTACTACAGCCACACTTGAGTCTCTGGATGGCCACCGTGTGGAGCTGTTGGGTTTTCTGAAGCCCCAAAGAAATGACTACTTCAACAGTTTCTTCTCAGATCCAACTGCAGCCAACCGAGCATTCCAGAACATGGAAAGGACATTGGGGTTCTATGAGATCTGTACATCTCCTAATTTCTGCTGGACAACGTGTTTCATTTACAAGTCTTTAATGGAGGCTGGAGAGAGTCTTCCTGAGACACTAACCCAGTTGTTTGTTTGCATTACTGCCCACCTTATTCGTGCACTGTCATTGGACAAGGACCATGCAAGAGACCTCCTGTCTTCTCTGGGCAGAATGGCCTCTCATTGCTGTCTTTCCCCACATTCTCACTGCTCCACAGAAGACATGACTTCCTTTGGTCTTCAACGGTTTCTAACAACTCCAACATCACTGAAAGGTTTTCTGCACATAGACGGTGACCCAGAATCAAAAGACTGCACTTTTTCCTTCCACACTCAGATGATGCAAGAGTTTATCACGGCTGTTTCCTTTTACTTAGACGAGTCCGAAGCAGTTAATGTAGAAGATATGTTGGAGAAGCATGAGGGCTGCATGGAGTTTCTTGACCTTTATCTGGTGGGGCTTGCTGAACCCTCTCAAAGGAAGCCTCTGGAGTCTCACCTAGGAGAGTTGAACCCTGAACAAATTGTGGACTTAAACAGTTGGTTTAGAAGCACCACTGAGAAGGCACTGCGGAGCTATCAAAAAGAGAGACACCTACACTACCTTCGCCTGCTCCATCAAAGTCAGAATAAGCAGCTGGTGAAGGATAACATGCGGTCTGCCCGTGGTATCAACTATGGGGGTCTGAGTGTGCAGGACTGTGTGGTACTCAACTACACAGTGACATGTATGGAGGAGTGGGATCAGCTGAATTTGTACCGCAGCATAGATCTAACAGAGGAGAAAGCCAGCCTTCTGGTTCCTGCCATGAGTCTCTCTCGTGTCATAAAGTGAGTCATTATCTGTTATGTAGTATTTGGCTGCTAGAAACTGTGAGCCAATTCAGTCTGGTAAATGTTAAAGTACTGTTGGCAATCAATACCTAAAGCCGGCTTTTTAGGTCCTGCCACTGAAGGACTGCATGCAAATTATGCTGAACAAATTTCTGAATCAAATGAACTGTAGTACGTCTGTTGTACACCAAATAAGCTGTTACTGTTCCTCTATGCATTGTAGAACGCGACACATAACAGTATTATTTATTGCATGAATACTATGTTGGCTAAATTTAAAAAAAAAATCTTTACAGTTTTTACACGCATCAAAAGAGCTGCGTACTCAGACACATCTCCTTGTTATTTTTTCCAGTCTAGGTCAGAGTTCTTTCACCGCTGGGGCTCTCAATCACCTGGCCTTAGCACTCCGCCAGGGAAGAACCATAGAGCTGGATATGTCCAACAATCACATGGGTGACACAGGGTTTAAACTTCTCTGCACAGGACTTGGGGATTGCCGCATAGAGATATTGAAGTGAGTTCAATCTAATACTTAACAGAATTGGACATTTAAATGTAAAGCGCAACTCAATATTTAAGGTGCCCTTATAGTAAATTACTACAAAAAAAAAATCTCAACAAGACCAAGTTTAATACTTAGGTCTTAGGCTGAATAAGATGTGTTTTAAAGTTATGCCACTGCAGACCTAATTATAACATTGTTATTATAACTTCCCTATGACAGACTCAATTCGGTATGTTCCGCTTATGATTGAATTGGCCCGTTTAATTTCATTGGTTGATTGGCTTTTGTAGACTTCCAGTGTGTGAGTTGACCGATGCTTGCTGTGAGGACCTGGTAGCAGTCCTGACCTCTGGGAGATCCCATCTCCGTGTGCTGAACCTGAGGGCGAATGCACTCCGGGACCCAGGACTCATCAAGTTGAGCCAAGCACTTGGGAGCCCTCACTGCAAACTGCAGGAGCTTCAGTATGTACTCCAGAATGGACATTGTAACGCAAACAGTCCTAAAGATGAATACACCTGATAAATAGTTAATGATAAACGTGTTATTATCCTGTAATTACTCAACTTGATTTTTTTTTAAGGCTACAAATGTGCGAGTTCACAGGAGAGTCCATGAAGGCCTTATCAACTGCACTGAGCTCTGGCCAATCACAGCTGAGAATACTTGACCTGACACAGAACCAGATCACTGACCATGGAGTGGATTGGCTGGTCATGGCTCTCCAGCATCCCTGCTGTCAACTGCAAAGCCTGATGTAAGGACCAGAGAGATTCTGCTCACATTATTATTGTGCCTATAAGACAAATAAAAAAGTAATACAAGCTCAGCCATGACAGCAAAGTGATATATGACTCATGTTGTATAAGTCTCCTGTTTCCCTCTCGGCTTTGTCCCTCGCCAGATTGTTTGATAATGACTTGACGGCCGCATGTTGCGCTGGTGTGGCTGCTGCCTTGCTGTCAGAATGCTGCAGGCTGACTGAGCTGGATCTGTCTGTGAATGAGTTAGGACAGGAGGGGGCGCTGCAGCTGTTGAAGGCCCTCAGCAAGCCTGGGCATCCGCTGGAAAAACTGAGGTACTGTAATATACGCGCTATGCATCGACTGTATTTCCTGACGTAGTCTAGGGAGTCCCTTGATAACGACACGATTTACCTGTGTGTCAGGACCAATGATGTTTCTCTGTTGCAGCTTGGTCCGCTGTGAGTTGAATCCCCTGGTCTTTAAGGAGTTGGGTGTGTTGCTTAGCAATGGGACCTCCAGACTGAAATCGCTGTCTTTGGGCCTGAACAAAGTTGGAGATGAAGGAGCCAAGCATCTGTGGGTGGCCCTGGGTGACCAACGCTGCAGACTGGAACACCTGGAGTAAGTGAAGAGGCCGTGGGGTGGACGGATGCGGATCAGTGACCAGAATCGGATTTCACACAGTGTGCATGATACTGATGTCATGTCATCAATGACTTAGCAGTATAAACCGGTGTCGTCACAAATAGCTATTTTGGTATTCAAGGATTTTATCAATGATCCTCAAGATTAGTCTAGTTAGGATGTTTGGATGAACAAAATGCTTTTAAGAAACGCAAGGTAGGCTTTTCAAACTTAGAACTGCTGACGCGCTCAGTACCAGATCATTTATTTTATTTCAAATTCCTTATTCCTTCCACCCCGTCAAACATTACATCAGACATCTCAACAGCTGTAATCTTGGCAAAGGGAGGGGGCACAAAGCACTATAAGTAGGGGTGCCAATATATATATATATTTTCTTTTCACTAAATTAAAGGTTAGATTCATATGATAGCTTCCTTTCAGGCCCACTGAAACCATGGATGGGTCAGCCCCACAGAAATGATCTAATAACAGCTGTAGTATACTGCCAAACTCTGCTCACCACCCTACATGTAGACAGACTCATACTGGAACTGTGCTTCTATGTTTGCCAACAACTGTATAAACCAAGGACAAGCCCTTGGCCCAATAGAGAAATAATGTTGTGTCTTACAGCGTTGAAATGATCCAGCTGACGGACGCCTCCATTGGAGACCTGAGTACAGCAGTGACAGCCAGTGGCTCTCTGAAGAGTCTTGTCCTGAAGAACAACCTGCTGACTGACAGCTCAGTTCCAGCCCTGGTCCGAGTCACGCAGGACAGCCGCATTATGCAGGAAATGAAGTGAGTGAGCCAATGTTGTGCTGGATGCCCCTAATTAATTCTAGTATATGGTGGTTCTATACAATAATATCCACGTGTTATTTAGATTGTGATAGGACCACACCTCAGGTAAACACATCTTCAGAGGTGCTTCTGTTGTGACATGTCATATCACAATCTGACAAATGCGAGGGTTGACATCTGCCTTCCTGTCTTTCAGTCTGCAGTATAACGACTTCAGTGAAGATGTGTTTGAGCTGATGGACCAGTGTGCTAAAATCAAATACTGAAAAAGTTACTCAAACTTGATGACTAAGCAAAAACCAGACCATTGACAGTATTACAATGACATTCAAACAGCCACAGACTGAATTGACAGCAGCTGTTTGGTAGTGAACATTTATGACTACTTGAGTACAATAGCTAACATATTGGTGGTTCAAAAGATTTTGACTAATGTTTTAATGATTTAATGAGAAAAATACAGAATTTCTATTTGGTATCTTTATTTCCCTCAGATGAGGAGGCAGCATATTTTCAGTAAGGCACACAATTCTAACAATCTCCCACAACCATTAAAATATTACACTGATAAAGCTCTCAAAGTATTTTTTTTATATCAAAATGACATTGTAGAAATTAAGCACAAGCAGTAATTGACCAGTAAAACCGCTATGAAAAACTCCTGTTTCCACTAATAAGTAAAGGCCAAGTTGTAAACCTGATACAAAGAAACACACAGTGATATCTAGATGTCCTTAAGGCAGCACTCATTGTCCATTTTATCTTCAGTCTTCATCCACAATGATTTGGAAGGTCACGTTTTTCTGAAAGCGAATAAAGATTTGCCATACAGGTAAACAGAGAGGCAAGAAGCCACTGAAGAGGCACACAGCAGAGGATCCATTTCAGAGGACCCCCCCCGTGTCCAGTTCATGTTCACCTCTCAGTGGTCTTGTGTTCCACTGTAGGCAAAGCCGTTGCCCTCTTTTGGCGACTGTTCGCTACCATTCTGACGCGAGTTGTTCCTCATCTTGCTTTTGTTGTCTGCCTCATCTTCCGAGCTGCTCTCGATGTCACTGCGGTCATCCTTTGCCACCTTTTGAGAAAAAGACAAAAACCTGTGCTCAACAACGTAATACATTTTCAAATCATTCTGTTTGGGGGGGGGGGGCATAGGCCCATTAGGAAGCGTTCCACTGTTAGTCAACTCTTGTTGTCATTGAAGCATGTGAAAAATACAATGTAGGTTGTTAGACTGCAGGGGAAACCACAATAGGATTTTCTCTTTTTAAAAAAAAGTTGATAATGCAAATGACACAAACTATCATTATCACAGGTTCCCCGTTCCCAGACAAAGTTGACCACGCTTACCTTGCCCTTAAATAAGGCTTTGATGGCGATTCGAGCGATGAGGTAGAACCAGATAACATGAAGAACCTGCAGGAGCAGCAGCAGGCCGTTCAACAGCCACCAGGACTGGTACGGACCGATTATCTCCCAGCTCTCCACAAACACACTGTATATGACCCTACAATACACGTATATGTCAATAGGGCAGCATCACATGGAGAGAAATCCGTTGATAGGATTCAAATAAATAATACATCTCGATATAGTGGTGACGACAGAACGGCTGGAGCTAGATAACACAGCTCTGTGCCTTGTTGCATAATTAAATATGTACCCCCTCCATCCGCACGCACTTACCAAAAGGGATAGATGACAAGTCGTGTGATGAAGAAGATGATGCTGAACACTATAAAGGCCGTGTCACAAATCCGCTGGTACTTTGCGTAGTTGGCCAACTTGGCAAGCTTGAGAAGGGAATAATAACCACAGGAATTAAGATCCCTAACCAACATAAAAACATCATCCTTTAATAACAGCCTTCTTGCTAGCAGCTAAGTTAACTGACAAGTTCAACTGTCAGATTCAAGTTGAACAGGTACAAGTAGGTCAACAGGATTGACATGACAATCAAGAGCAGTGCATACCGCTCCACAAACGCAGGAGAACACAATACCAGGGTGAGATGATGCTCTTGCTCATGTATACCAGAAATTACATCTTTGTAGTGTTAAGCCACTGTTACCACTAAAAAGACAGCACAGCTCCAAGTATACTTCATGTAGTGGATTGACTAAATACTTTTTTTCCCAATCTCCACAGAATCATTAGTTTGTCAAAGTTGAAGATCAATTATATTTTTCTTTATATAAATACAAAACCCTAATATATTTTTTTAGACAAGCATCTAACCCAATTGCACAATACATGTTAGAGACTGTTTTCACAGTGATCTCATCTGTCCTTTTTCCTCAGGAAATTATCTAAAAAGGTTTGCACACAGGAATTGTGCAATATTTTTTCTACTATTAGAAGTAGAAAAAATATTTTTTCTACTATTTTATCTACTATATAACATTATTCAGGCTCTTTCAATGTGTAGGGGTTCATTTCTCAACATCAATGTTTTGAAATCTTGCTGTATAAGAGATTTCATACAGCAAGATTTCAAAACATTGATGTCAAAACTGTATCTTGGCATCTCCAGAACTTTCCCTGTATTTTATAAGCAAATCCAGTGTACATTTGGCCTTGTGTTGTTGTAATAAAAAGGTGAATTCCTCTCCAATCAGTTGTAAAGGCGACTAAAGCAGGTTTTTTGTAGGACTTTGCAAGTGCATAGCTGCATAATGGATGTTTAACTGAACTTATCGGTCTTTGCTACCCACGTATGAAAATAAAGCACCTTTCCTGTGTTGATATGGATTTGTCTCCAACATGGAGGCTTTGGATTTAGACCAGAAATATAATTGCTTTGACATTCCTTTATGCAGCTGCCTTTTTGCCTATACAATACATGTTTTTAGATATTTGTATTCTTTCACTTTTTATTCTTGTCACTCTGTTGTTGAAGTCATTATTTGGGAGTCACTACAATGTGGTTAATCCATCCCCAGTTGTCCAATCACAGGTTGGAGAATGGTTGAACTCAAATCACATCAATGAGCTGTTTATTCTAGTGCAGCTCAGTTCAGAAGGACAGCAGTATATTCAATGTGTCTGGGTGATTTAATACATCAACCACAGCATAATTATTAACTTGATCGTGCTTAAAGAGATAGTAAATGTCCAGTGTTATTATCACACTACCCTTCAGTATGAGGCTCATTTTCCTTTATAATTAAATCTTAAATTGAATAATTGACTGAGGGACCATACAGATGTTGCTTATTATCGGGGACAGTAAGGGGTAGCTCAAATACAATATCATTTTAATTTTTTAAGCCAAATCTGGGAATACTCATGCAACCACTATCTTTTAGTTAATATTTAATGAATTTATTTTTTATTTCAATCAATAGCCAAAAAGCACAATTAAACCAATTTCAACCACACTTGGTTGAAAATGTGGAAATAGTCCGAAAAGGGTTAAAAACTCATGCAGTCCACTGAATGGACTGGACATGACAGTTTACCTCCAGGAAGATGTCGGCGGCGTCGTGCACACACATGACCAACGTGCCAGCCCGTAGCATGTTGTTACAGTAGGAGAATGTGATGAGGGTTATGGTGGCCAGGTGATGGACAAACATGATGAGGAAATCCTGTGAGAGAGGCGTTCACTCTCTTTAGCATCCCCATTAGATACATGCAGAGGTCCACATAGAAATAATTGTATAATAATTATATAATTACCAGTACTGAACAGTTAGACAACATGGGATGATATAATACACAGATTATATTGAAAGTCAAATAATGAAAAGGAGAGATCATGGCAATCAAGAGTATGTAATCACTGAGTCAGTAAGATTAGGCTCAGCACAACAATGTTGGCAGATTTTGGAAAGGCCCCATCTGCATGGCCCTGAGAACTGTACCAAACAAGATTAATGATTTCCTCACCACACAACTTTTGGTTGTTTACTTAACCGTAGATGACGTCTTTTTTTTTTTTTTTTTACTTAAAACACATTTTCAATGTTTCTGTCTAATGCAATTGCTGAAGAGTTCGTAAAGGTACTAGGTTCAAACGCTGGTGTCTTAGAAACTCCTGTACAATCATATGCAATGCAAAACTAGTGATACAAAATAATAATTCACTGCCAGAGGACAAAATAATTATCATTCTTTGTGACCATGTTTTTCGTGTTTACGTCTAGTATGACTTGTCTAGTACCTCACACAAAAACTATTTCCTAAACAGAAACTCACTGTATCAACCTGTTCAGTTTACCCATTACCATTGGCCTTCTATAACAAAACCTATAATTATGTTGGAAACCTATTGTGAAACCAGATTGTCTCGAGTGAAGCAACAACATTTGAACCCCACAAACTGGCTCCAATTCTGGCCACACCAGAAAAACAAGACTAAAACATGGATTAAATGGTTCACATACCAGATGCATTAGAGAGGTACATTAGAATGAAGCAAAGCCAAGCTGCTGTGCAGACAAGACCTGGAGTGGAGTAGGATTACGTTTTTTGAGAGAGAGGATCGCAACGCCAGGAAGAGTTTTGTGTGCCTTCCACTCAAGTCTGACTGCTACAGTCCACCATCCCCCACGCCCCTCAAACCAGTCATCTGACTCACCTTCCTTTTGATGTCTGTGAACTGGGAGAACATGAGTGACCAGTAGAAGGCTAGCTCTGCAACATAGTAGTTGTACTGACCAGGGCTCAGTGCCTGTGGAGGAGAGGTAAAATAATAACTGGGTATCCTTGGCTAAAGCCTGCTTATTAACAATAACCCCAAAGGTTTGGAATCTGATGTTAAAGATTCACACTGGGATCGAAAGTGCACTAAACTCATGAATGTTACAAATTGGAGTTTGAATTTCACAAAAAACCCATTTCAGAGTATGTACTTTTTTTAAAGGTATATAATAAATGGAGTTTGTAATAAACAAGTTGGGTAATGTCGTACACAAAAAAGGACTAATTTTGATTAATGAACACCACTTTGACAATTACCGGTTGAAATTGTATTTAAAAAAACAACTCCAAAGGGCATCTTAGTCTGTTCACAAATTGGAATGATCCAGGTGTTTAGATACTTTGTAAGTGGAACCTTCACCTGAAACGGGTAGTTGTACCAGCATTGCCGTGTGTCCCACATCCAAGGAGACTATAGGAAGACATGTTGAAGATGATCAAAGATCATGAATACACAATGTTTTATTACATTTACATTCTCTAGACTAGCAGATATTTTCATCCAGAGCAACTTAGTGGGTGCATACATTTTTGTGCATTATTGACTCCCATCGGATTTATACATGTTTACTTAATATATATTTATTTAGAAAGGGGCCTCTTTCTATAACAAATGCATTTTTCCAAAGTTATGTAGGGCAACATGAGTTGTCAACTCACCACCCAGAGATGGCGAATCGCATAGATAAATATACCGGTATAAAACGTCAGCCTCCACCTTTGGCGGGGGGGGAGGAGGAAAAGTCAGTAACCACAATGGAACGCTGTAGTTCTCTAGATGGATCAAAACTCTAAGGAAACGTACATGCTCTCGCAGAACTTTGTGAGTGTACTTGGCTTATCCTGGTTCCTCCGGAGTCTGAACCATCTCTGGACTTTCCTAACGTCCCAGTCCAGCTGCTTTGACAGTCCCTCGATCCGCCGTGAGTCAGGACTCTGTGGAAAAGAACGGCACAGAAGCAACAGTTTTAGACCAATTGGCCCCCTCCTACAGTCAACCACGCTGAATTGTCACCCTGCTAAACATGCCAATGGAAGATTGGCCACAGTAGAAATTGACTTGCACCCAACATGGCTGCTGAATATGGACGGTAGACAACATATGACTGCACTTTGCCCCCTGACTAGCTAGTAGAAATAGTTTGCTAGTTCAGGTACATCTGTGTTTTGCAAATTCTACTAGGCATTCACATTAGGAGAAAATTGCTTTTAAATCGTGGACGATAAAAAAACAGAAACATTTCAAGTCACAATGCTGCATTTGTCCGACCACAGAAGAGCATGAGGCCTGTATGTACCGCCATGGATGCAAACACCCTCTCCAGGACAGCATTGGGCTGGGCTCGCCGGCTCACTCCAGGCTCAATCTGAAGTATGTGGGCACAGGGCTTGGCCACTAGCCTAAAAACACACAAACAAACACAAACACAGTGACAGAGAGAGCGGTGAGACATTACACATGGAGCTGTAACTACAGTACTAGTGGACACGTGTCTGGCTCCATGGCACAGCACTCCTAAACAGAAATGTCAGCAGACAGTGGGTTTTAACATGGCTGACAGAGCTTTCACAGTTTGCACACAACTTTACTATATGTGCATTGTGTGTGTGTGTGTGTGTGTGTGTGTCAGAGAAATAAAAATTGAGAAACGAGAAAGAGAAACAGACAGCCAAAGAGAGAGGCTGGTGAGGAATGTAGCACTAACTCTAAACAGAAGAGGCTTACGAGCCATCATGTGAGAGAGCACTGGGTGGGGGTGGTAACTCTTTGCTGAGGCAGATACTAACCAGAAACTTACGTCTATCACAAGACCTTCCCGTCCTTAGTGCCATGGCCCTACGACCTGCTTAACTGTCAATTACTGCCTCCCCACCACACAATCCAGCCTCAAACAGCTGCCCAGCTACCAGTTCAGAAGGCATTTGTTCAAGAAAGGACTTAAAGTGGCCTATTCGGATAAGCAGACAGCCAGTGTCAAATTATTGTACTGTGCTACACAGAAGACCCCCGCAATGCACCAGCCCTTGTCTGCACTGATCTGTTAGCATATTATGGAAATGCAGAAGAAATAAATGGATAAAGACACCGGGCCAACTGATTCCCTTAACCATGAGTCCACATTCAAACACTCTAAGGTGAAGACAAGGTGACAAAGATAGCAAGAGACATATTGTCCGATAACCATGTCACCTGCAGCACTTGGTTGGCAATGATCTTTGTCCCTTGACAAAGATAAGCAGCAGTGTTTTGGTGGCACGTGTTGCATAAAAGGTGTAATAGATGAACACTGAACAAATATGCTTCCAGACTGGGTTACTAAGTGACTGTATGGCGTTTAATAGAACACAGGTCAATGAAGCCCGAGGATTTATGGTTTCTCTCACGCCAAAAGCAAAACAAATATTCAACTGCACTTTAGGTAAAAAAAACAAACAAAAACAAACTATGTGTTCTTTGTAAACTATTTGTGTTGGTCTATACACATAGCAGCTTATTGTTTATATTTCCACAATAGTGTTTATGTCAAGGCTGTGCAGCATATAGAGTGTAGACCAGACTAAATGTTGGGAACCTGTCAATAGAAAACAATGTCTGGCTATGATGCTGTAGGATTGCCCCAGGGCAGCCACTAATACACTGCATGACGCATTACCCTAGCAGTTTAACTAAGCGTAGAAAATGTAATATATCCTCTTGGCATCTCTCTGTCACACCTTAACATTTGCACTCACTAAGATGTGCACAAACATCTTTAGCTACGCTGGCTATTCGTTTTTGTGTTTTCATTACAGAGAAAATTGGTAGATACATCTGTCTTGGTCATCACTACAATGCCTTTTGAAAAGGCATCTAAAAGTATTTTATATCAATGCTCAACCATTCATATTACATCAGAAACACATTCTGAACAATATCTCTAAACTAAACTTTTGGACAAACAACTTCCTATGTCACATAAGCCTAATGCACATATGTCTGTACTTTTAAACAGTATCATTCAATCATGAATTTATAAAAACAGAAATATTGCAGAAATATAATTCAGAATGGGATTCTGATGTACGAATTTGATGGGGAATAGTTTAGAGCGTTTACGAATTATGCTTTAGGCATAGTTGCCTATTAAGCTTGTCAATGCCAAGTCATAACTAAGCAAAAATGTGACATATAAACCCATTTTTATAAACAACAGGAACTGAATTCGCGACATACACAGCATGTGTGTTAAAAAGGTCACATGTTAAAATGGGTGAACTCCACCTTTAATTAACCTCGATGCCAACTCGTTTTTCCATGGCACTGGAGATGTAGCTGTGTTGATGCTTTGGACGTTTTCTGTGTATTTTAAGGCTTTTAGAGAAAATGATTACAAAGAATTACTTCGCTAACATTAGTGACCTATATTTCAATTAAGTAGTAATTGACCGCTAGCTAAGTAACCGCTAGCTAAGAATACACCGACAGAGGTGTACCGCTAAATCTTTGATGATGCGACATAGTGAAATATCAGACGCGGAAATCTTTTGTTTACAAAGACAAGAAGGCACATGTTACTTCCTTACATACCTCTCAAATAACACCCTGAGAGCAAGTACGCCGAAAGCCAGCGGTAAGCAGGCGACTAAGTGGCCAGCTTTGGGGTACTCCTCTCCTGGTGGTGGGTGCTCGAGTTCCGCCCAAGTAACATTCGGTGGCAGCCAAAAGCTCTCACTCCAAAACGTTGATGAGAGAGAATTCATTTTGAGGAGATGCCGGTCCCTTTCAAAAGCATTAAAAATGTATAACGTAGCTTGCTGTGCGAGGAAAACACCTCATATTCCAGAAACTACAATACTTTAGTGTAGGCTGGGGGCTGTAACTTCTGGATAAATTGAGGAAGTAAGCTGGGTGCGCGTTGCCACCTCCTTCCACAGCACCACCAGCGCACTGTCATTATTGGAACCTTCATTCCCAGGAGAACGCATAGAGGCAAAACCAGAGGACTGACTCCGCCCCCAAATCTTGTATGGAAGCCGAATTTTGTAATTACTAATTCGCTGGGTGATGATAATTTGACTGAATAAAACTTTAGTAATGTCAATTGTGTTTTTAAATAAAAGTGGATGCGAGTGCCATCCCAACAACGTCGTAAAAAGTTACATTTGTAACAAGTAGGCCCTATAGTGGTTGTATGAAACACACAAATTTACTCTCACATTAGCTGGAATGTTTCTGATTCTGAATCTTTTCTTTTGCTCTGCTTTTTAGATTGAGTCTAGTATAGAACCAACTATTATCAGCATATCCAAGAACATTAATCAGTATATTGGTCAATGTTTTTTGATTATTGTTGACATTAATATTAGTGTTTTATCGAATATTATTTTTGAAATGCAAGTGAAAATATTGTTATTTTAGCTGGTTGGTTAGCGACGAAGCTAAAAAGTAGTAGCCCTATCAGCCACCGTTTCAAGTTATATGATGCACTACTATTTTGGTCAGTAACATTATATTTCCTTTTTTGTTAAAAAATGAGACATCGTAATCTTCTTGCTATTAGGCTAGGTGTTTACTACAAAGCTACCTCGCTTGCCTTCCAAAAAAGACTGACCAATTTAATATTTCCTGGTCTGTCGCGCCATAATTTCATGATTTGTCAAAAACTATTTCCATACCTGAATTTTTTTTACTCTTAAAAACTGCAAATATTCGTATAAAAAGCTGGTAGTCTCTTTGAACGTGTATATTTAGCATATTGTAGTCTACTGTTTTGCAGTGCATTTACATTTAGAGTTTCAGCCGTTTGTCCTCCAACCGCTAGAAACGGCTGGTAGGTGGGCTAAGTTCTTTGGCTCTTACTCCACAGCCAAAACCTGTGTTCAGTCAATGACCTCTAACAGAACTGTCAAGCATTTATTCAAGTATTATAACTTTATCACCCACTGGTCATTACTGGTTTGAATTGTAAGTAAATGCATAGCGTTTAACTCATGATTCCCAACTTTCTTCGGTTAGCTAGCTAGCTGTGTACTGTACTCACTGCGTCAAATACCCCCGTTTCTTTGTCCTAGTTATCTTGACACCTCTTACGAATGTTGCCAATTCCAGGCCAGTCGTGAGAACTACAGTCTTTAATTACTCAATACTCCAAAGCCGGTTTATGTCACGACTTTTCACGAAGAGGAACCGCAAAGGAACTATCAACAGTCAAGAACAGTTAGAATCCTGACTGGCAACAGCTCCAGCATGGGACATTTTTCTACTCTTCCCTACTTTTAAGGAAACCCCACCACTGGGCATTAGGACATATCGCGACACACAAACCTCACCATTGTCACAACCCCACCCCCTGCTGTGAGGTATTAACATATCAATGGAGGACAGATTGTGACTGGCAATGATTCCAGACCTTGACTTTTAACGAGTGTCCACCAGTAAAGACATTAGGATATTTTCCGACTTTTACCCCGTACCCCCCCATCACCTCGTTCTTTTTCATAGCCCACATGTTTATTCAGCCACAGCCTATAACAGTAAAATGCTTTTATTTTTTTAAGTGCAAAAAATACAGTATTTCACAATGAATGTGTACAAATAAACAGATGTACAATTGTCAAAGTAGTGTAAACAAGTTCAACAAGAAAATGCTTCACAGCGATGCAGCAACAGAACGTTCTTTAAAGTATACAAACAATTTCATAGGGTGACAAGAAAATGTTACATATATTAATTCAAATCAAATAAATATTGGGACACATTACTAAAAACAGCTATGTAATTAAAGATACTTAAATTAATAATAGTTACGTTTAAAGTGGAAATGCTTGCTTGCAGGTTCCCACACAGCAATACAAGAACAGAAAGTTCCCAAAAGGACACTGGCGGCCAAAAGTTTGGAATAATGTACAGATTTGAGTAACAATAGAAAATAAATTGTCAATGTGAATAAAACCTTTATGCAATACTTACCTCACAGCAATGCACCAATAGACAGGCTAAAAACAAATAGCAAAACATTTTAAGTAATGGACAACAAAATAACTACACCCTAATAAAGATACTAAAAACTATAAAAAGTAGTGTCTGGTAGCAGCAATTGAGACTTGAGTGTGTGTGTGTGTAAATCAGTCCAGTTCAAGTGACCTTCGCTGATCAGCTAATTTGATCAGGAAACTAAAAATCCAGTATCCACACCAGACATCATGTCCTCAGTTGCCCGGTAAACCACAGCTTCTCTTCTCTTTAAATGTTCTGAGCAATCAGGTGTCCAGGGCAGGGCTGTGGTGGTTGTTTTGGCGACGCCTCTTCTCCCTATAAGAGCGGTTGGCTCTCCTTCATTCGTCAGCTGATTTGATCAGGTACTCAAACTCAGCAGAGCGCCAGCTAGGAGAGGAAACCAAAAATCCAGGGGACAGTCTCCATATCAGGCAAACTGCAACTTCTCTTCAGCCAAGAGTTCCTTCAGTCAACTAGCCAAAGCCTGTGAAAGTACAGTAGACAATAAATTGAGTGTCAAAACAGTACAATGTCAAACTGTAAAAATCTAGAGCAGTCCAAACATTACAGCAAGTCATACGCTTCACGTTTAAGGAAGCTAAAGGTGTTAGGATAAATTCAAATACATATTAAAATTATGAAGGTAAAACAGCGACATAAGTTTTTTATTTGTAAAATATGTTGCACACTTGTAAAACAGATCTCCAAACAAGTAATTACTTTTGTAGTTGTATAAAAAAATGTGCATACTTGTAACCAACTTGATATTTGGAATCATTAATAACACTTGCCAACGTAAAATACGGACACTGTGCACATTTTGTTATACAACTACAAAAGTAATTCTAAGTTAGCAAATTTTTTTTACAAATAAAAAACTTTTGTCGCTGTTTTACCTTTATATAAAAATGGATATACACCCATTTTAGATGTGGCCTTATTTTATTTATTTTGTAAGATAATTAGTCATCACTTCCAATCAAATATAAAACAAACATTCTCAAAACATGTTTTTCTTTCTACACATTTATAAACAAACCTGTCACATGCGGCGCCGTGTCCACTGTTTGATGTCTCTCTTTGCTGCTTTGTCCAGGTTGTCCGAACAATGTTTCTCGCTTTGTGTCCAGTATCGGCTTGCAGCTGCATCTGAGAAGTCATGTGTGGTGTTTTAGCAATTATAATATGCTTTATAATCCTTAATTCAATGTTAGAGTTTGCAGTCAGGCTATTTCTTACCTTCAAAGTCAGTCCAGCTCCATTCTTCATCAATACATTTTAGACTAATCTGATTTACCACTAATCCCAGCACACCACTGTTGTGTCGACTGTTCTACCTGAGACATGAAAGACAAAACATTCCTTTTTCAGTACAGTATTGGAGACATCTATCGCAGATGATGTACATATTCAACCAATGCAGTAAAGCAATACATGTGAAAATCTTTTTGTCATGCCCCTTCTACACTTATCAAATAAATATGTCTATAGATAAATGGTAACTAACAAGTTATTAATCAAGTTAAACTCAATAACAAGGTGTTAACCAATTCATATAACTAGGTAAAGTGTTCATTGTAGTGTTATTCCCGCCAAAATTATTCCTCCCCAAAGCCCACAATCCAGACAACCTAAGATTAATCTTGTTTAATACATTTGCATGATGAATGTTCCATTTCACGCAGCCACCACACACTTATTGGTTTATTTCTTTTGACTATTTTATCATTTTTATAAATTAATATAAATTCACATTAACCTTTCATGCGGTCTATACTTTTCATCCTCGCCAGCAGTATTGTGTAGGTCCCCGACCGCACGCTATAAAAATGGGTTAAATCCTGGCAATTAGCAAATGATAAAAATTATAATAAAATTACAAACCGCACAAATCTAACATAGTTCTAGGTACTGTAGTTAAACGTTCAACTTACAGATAATATATTTCGCTCGAGAAGACCAGGCCCCGGTGTTACGATTTAAGTGGTGTTCGGATTAAGTGGTGACATTTCCAGATGCGACGTAGGCGTGGCATGAGAATCCTTGGGCAGGAATGATCGTGTAGGTGACTCTATC
Source organism: Esox masquinongy (assembly GCA_016801175.1). Classification (NCBI taxonomy): domain Eukaryota; kingdom Metazoa; phylum Chordata; class Actinopteri; order Esociformes; family Esocidae; genus Esox; species Esox masquinongy. Next base: position 155,834 of record JACXGI010000258.1, read on the forward strand.
GATGCCTGTTGAAAACGCTGCAAACGTAAATAAATCGTTCAAATGTTCATTTTGTCATACTTTTTTGTGTCATGATCGCGTTTAATGTGTTTGTACTTAGACTAAGTATAGTTTGAGATGTTTGTTGACGCTGCAGCTCGAACGCAGAATGGATACGGTTGTTAGTTGTGGTTGAGTGCAGTGCGCATAAATTAACTTGTTATACAACATCTGCATCTACACCCGGTAATGTTTCATATTCATATCTTTTCATCATTTACACCTACCAAAATCAAATCCTCAACATAGGCAACACAACAGGTGTGGTGTAATAAACACAAACTGAGTTTACACATGTTAACACGGTGAACAAATTCAAGTTCAATATGCAATGCAAGCTCTAAGTCATCTTACAGTTGTAAGGAGTGACACATTACTGTGACTGAAGGAAAGAACAACAACGAGTTATAAAATCAATGACTTTATTTTAAAGTGTACAGTCCCTACAGAAATAATCGGAAAACAGTGTGTCATCTCCGCTCTTTTATTTATTTAACACCTTAAACGTAATTTGCTCCAACGGACTTGAGTCAAGTCGCTATAATGTCAAAGCGCAAGGCAGATGATCGCCAACAGAGAAACTGGCCAATGCAGCAGTGTGCACAAAGTGCAAAGATATTTGTCGACACAAGCTAAAAACAAAAGCAGAGAGGAAATCAATAGAGACTGAAAAGAGTGAGAATAACCAACTGACCAGTGTTTCATTTGCAATTACTTCTGATATTATTTGCCTTTCCCGTAAAAAGCTGTTTGTCATGTCAAATGAAGATAGAGAGGATCTGCATAGGGTGTTCACATTATTATATCCATTGAGAAACCAAACTTTTGCACACCTGTGGATCGACCGGTGCGTTGGAGAAGACCAATGGTCGATTCAAGTAAACACCCAGTCTGCGTAACTAGCCAATAAGAATTTAATAAGAACGTTTCGGTACGAACTTTAGGTTGCCTGCTGAGTGTAAACTGTTGAAATCGTGGTACCGAAACGTTGTTATTAAATTCTTATTGCATGTTACGCAGACTGGGTGCGGGAGTTATTTTGTTTACATTATTATATCCAAACAAGTATCTTGCCATTGTTCAGCTGTCATCGTTTCTTGAACTTTGCAATATAACATCAAACATCTTGTGAATCTGAATCCTCAACCAGCCTTTTTATAAAGGCTTATATTCAATGACTCCTTTGTTATTTTATTTTTTCTTTGTTGCCATGGTTAACAGCCACACACTTGTTAACAATAAAAATATTATTTTGGAACAACTTTTGTTGCACTTTCAAAATTATTTTAAAACCATATAATGTACTAAATATTTTTCAGTGTGTTAAAATGGATACAACTATTTGATTTAAATTATATACAAGTATACAACATTTTAAAATAACTGGATTATTTCACTCAATGAATTATTTCTATACTACTTTTTGTCCAAAAGTACAATACTTTAAGCATACTGCTTTTTAACTTTAGGTTGCCTGCTGAGTGTAAACTGTTGAAATTAGAATGAGGACAAAAGACAAGTGTTAAGAACTAATTTGCATGTGCAAAGTTTGAGGAGTTTCCAGAAATGTCAAGAGCTGGCTTCTTACGACTGGTTAAAATCGTTTTATATCGCAACTTCTCTGTATTAGTCTTTTACCTGTCACCATTACAAAGATCTTTACTTGTATGGACACACTCCAAAACAGGCCTTTTCATGCAGTGACTGTAACTACCAACTGAATTAACCCGAAGTAGGCTACCCCTTAGGATAGCTGCATTTTTACCAGTAAGCCTAGCTAGCTGGTGTAATTAAAATAGAAGACATGAGGCGGTGTGGTATATTGTCAATATACCATAAAAGATGTTGTTATGGACAACACATCACAGATTTCCTGGATAGGCATTTGGCCTACCTTCTGTTATAACTATTGATGGGCATTACTAGTCTTTTTGATAAGCGGGCTCTTCTGTCTCTGTCATCTGAAAGAGCTGGCTCATTTGGCTCCCAAGCAGCTTTTTTAAAAATGCTTCAAAATAAACCCAAAACAATGAAAAAAGTGCAAATCTCTAATGAAATTGTATGTTGTATTAACTGATGTTACTACTGGAAAATATGCGTGAAACACAAAAGACACACTCTCCCCACTATTTATTGATTCTGCTGTGTAGATATACAATCTTAAATGAATTGGCTATGTTTTTACCATGTTGGCAAATAAGCTTTATTTGAGCTTAAAAAATAAAGGAATGAAGGACTTAAATTAATGGCTTCTTTCGGCACTGCAATTCGGTTCCCAAAACAAGAAAAGGAACCAGCAAGCCTAGTTCGGCCGGCCTACGATTAAAAAGGATGTTTGTTGTTGCCCTCGCTGGATTCAAACCTGGGTCTCCCATGTGACAGGCTGTGTCTTTAACCACTACGCCACTAAGCTATACATGTGCTAAGTGTCGGTAGGCATAGCATCTCGACATTAGATCATTTTTTCATGCATTAACATCACGCCAAGTTTGAATATTTCGCTAGACACCATTAAGCGTTGTGTTAAACGGACTAACGTTTCTTATTAAGTTTACTTCCACCAGAAATAGCATCTATGAACTGTATGGCTTTTGCCACTGTCTGTTTTAACAGCTTATTAGCCAGTAATAGGCTTACTAGTAACTAACTTACTACTTGGAATAGTCATAAGAATTGAGCAATTGCTAGTGAGACTGAAGATGAACTTTACAGTGCCAAAGCTATTTCGTTTCACGGCACAACAATGTTTGTTTTTCTTTCATTCTTGAATTACATTGATACAATAACTATCAATATACAGTTGTGCTCATAAGTTTGTATACCCTGGCAGAAATTGTGAAATTATGGCATTGATTTTGAAAATATGACTGATCATGCAAAAACCCTGTCTTTTATTTAAGGATAGTGATCATATGAAGCCATTTATTATCACATAGTTGTTTGGCTCCTTTTTAAAGGTGACATACACAGGTGAAAATGGCAATTAAAGGTGAATTTCCCACACCTTTGGCTTTTTAAATTGCAATTAGTGTCTGTGTATGAATAGTCAATGAGTTTGTTAGCTCTCACGTGGAAGCACTGAGCAGGCTAGATACTGAGCCATGGAGAACAGAAAAGAGCTGTCAAAAGACCTGTTCAACCAGGTAGTGGAACTTCATAAAGATGGAAAAAGATATGAAAACATATCCAAAGCCTTGCAAATGCCAGTCAGTACTGTTTAATCACTTATTAAGAAGTGGAAAATTCGGGGATCTCTTGATACCAAGCCAAGGTCAGGTAGACCAAGAAAGATTTCAGCCAAAACTGCAAGAAGAATTGTTTGTGATACAAAGAAAACACACAGGTAACCTCTGGAGAAATACAGGCTGCTCTGGAAAAAGACGGTGTGTTTGTTTCAAGGAGCACAATACGACAATCCTTGAACAAAAATGAGCTGCATGGTCGAGTTGCCAGAAAGAAGCATTTACTGCGCCAATGCCACAAAATAGCCCGGTTACAATATGCCCGACAACACCTTGACACGCCTCACAGCTTCTGGCACACTGTAATTTGGAGTGACGAGACCAAAATAGAGCTTTATGGTCTCAATCATAAGCACTGCGTTTGGAGAGGTGTCAACAAGGCCTATAGTGAACAGAATACCATCCCTACTGTGAAGCATGGTGGTGGCTCACTGATGTTTTGGGGGGGTGTGAGCTCTAAAGGCACAGGGAATCTTGTGAAAATTTATGGCAAGATGAATGCAGCATGCTATCAGAAAATACTGGCAGACAATTTGCATTCTTCTGTACGAAAGCTGCACATGGGACGCTCTTGGTATTTCCAGCACGACAGTGACCCTAAGCACAAGGCCAAGTTGACCGTCCAATGATTGCAGCAGAAAAAGGTGAAGGTTCTGGAGAGGCCATTGCAGTCTCCTGACTTTAATATCATTGAGCCACTCTGGGGAGATCTCAAACGTGCAGTTCATGCAAGACGACCAAAGACTTTGCATGACCTGGAGGCATTTTGCCAAGCCGAATGGGCAGCTATACCACCTGCAAGAATTCGGGGCCTCATAGACAAATATTACAAAAGACTGCACGCTGTCATTGATGCTAAAGGGGGCAATACACAGAATTAAGAACTAAGGGTATGCAGACTTTTGAACAGGGGTCAGTTTTTTTCTTTGTTGCCATGTTTTGATTTATGATTGTGCCATTCTTTTATAAACTACAGTTGAAGATGAATCCCATAAGAAATATAAGACGTGTTTTGCCTGCTCACTTATGTTTTCTTTACAAATGGTAAATTATATTACCAATTCTCCAAGGGTGTGCAAACTTTTGAGCACAACTCTAGGTGACGATAACTGACTTTTTCGTCAAGTGAAAATAATTTGTGTTGTGCTATTTCGTTTCATGGCAGAACAACATTCGTTTTTCTTTCATTCGTGAATGACATTGATACAATAACTATCAATATAGGTGACAATAACTGACTTTTTCGTCAAGTGAAAAGACAAGAGAATCGTGGAAACCCCTCTTCTTTTTCTGCGCAAGGCGTTGCAATCAACTGTATATTACCCCAAAAATCATGCAAGGATGCGTACTTCGAAAATCCACCAGAAATATTTGCAATATAACCGTAAGCAGTTTTATTTTAGGCTTACTATGACATAGCTAGTGAAGATTGTAGCCAGCAAAGTTTTTGTCTATCCTGAACAAATCCTAATGCATCATTATAATGTACAGTGGATATAAAAAGTGTACACACCCCTGTTAAAATGCTAGGTTTTTGTGATGTAAAAGAATGAGACAAAGATAAATCATGTCAGAACTTTTTCCGCTTTTAATGTGACTTATAATGTGAACAATTCAATTGAAAAACAAGTGTGCACACCCCCTTATAACTGGGGATGTGGCTGTGTTCAGAATTAACCAATCACATTCAAACTCATGTTAAATAGAAGTCATTACACACCTGCCATCATTTAAAGTGACTGATTAATCACAAATAAAGTTTAGCTGTTCTAGTAGGATTTTCCTGACATTTTCTTAGTTGCATCTCAGAGCAAAAGCCATGGTCCGCAGAGAGCTTCCAAAGCATTAGAGGGATCTCATTGTTGAAAGATATCAGTCAGGAGAAGGGTACAAAAGAATTTCCAAAGCATTAGATATACCATGGAACACAGTGAAGACAGTCATCATCAAGTGGAGAAAATATGGCACAACAGAGACATTACCAAGAACTGGACGTCCCTCCAAAATTGATGAAAAGACGAGAAGAAAACTGGTCAGGAAGGCTTCCAA
>JACXGI010000259.1:0-47500 GCA_016801175.1 Esox masquinongy
TGGCCTCTTGTTAACACAACATGTGACAGCCAGAGAGTTCCATCAGTGACCCTGATCCCATGCTGCCCTCTGGGACCCGGGTAGAACCCCCCCCCCCCCAGACTATTGACGTAGCCAAGCAGATGTCCTGGTGCCGGTCCAGCGACTCCACTGACGAACAGACAGGCCGTCAAGCAGGTGGGGCCAGCCCAGCACTGAAATGGCAACACCCACCGGTACATAAGCTAGTCTGAGAGGCTGCTCGTTGCCACCCGGTATTCCATCTTAATGCCGGCTAATGCCGTTATCTCTGTTACACCCAATTAGAGCTACCTTGGACCTATCCTCCGGAGGCACGTGGCGGTCCGCTCACTGCTCTACTCTGACAGAAACAAGCAGACAGTACGCCGCCTTGGCCTCTCGGGTGTACAGTCTGTGATGTTACCATGGTCACTTACCTTAGGCCCGATGATGATAAGGATTGCCAGGGGATTCTCAGTGTGCCACTCTGAAAGACATGAACCAGGGACAGTGATGGACAACCAGAATTACATTTACTCGCCTGGCGTTTCTGTGTGGGAATGCACATGTAAAGACAGCTGAGATAGAAGACCAGATAATGTAGTTGTGGCAGAGAGTGTGTCCAGTTAAAGTTAAAGCTGAGGTTGTAAGTCACATTCGGAGTGGGGGGGGGTAATCCTGTACCTGAGAACGCCTCCAGCAGATAGAGAGGATCCTTCACTCTCCTCAGGCCACAGACCAGCAGGAACACATGCGTGTCCTCCACATCCTCCCCAGGCAGGCCTGAGAACAGACAGACAGCAGAACGCATCACAACCTATTAAAATGTACAGGGAAACCTGGACGGCAGTTAATGAGAGACATTCATCAGGCGATGTCATGAGGCAAAAAGAAACAGTGGTGACTAATGCTCTAGTCAAACACAACTCTCAGATCCCAGCAAAAAAACACTGATGCAGAAGTGGTGGTTCATTAAGTAAAATGCCGTCCTCTTGGAAGCTGATAGTGACGGAGAAAAAACAACAACAACAAACATCAGTTTCGCTATCTGAAATGTCACTTGGTGCATTTCAAAAATGGTAATTGACCGACTCAAAATCAGACTAAACACAGCAGTGCGTTTATAGAAGTGACCTTAATTGAGAGACTGAAAAACTAAATCTGCTCTTTTACCAGATCATCCACCATCCATTCTCAAACCCTCCCCCAGATTAGTGGGGGATTGGCTGGCCTGCAGTGAGCCAGGAACTCCATGCCAGCTACCACTGCACCCTGCCTGCCAATGCAGATCAAAACAATATCTCCCCAGCTAACCTCTGCTGTAATAAGGCCTGTTGGCATACTACTGGGGGTGTGATTCTGTCAACTGTATGAAACTCCTAGTATCATCTGTGTGCCACTGAACGTTTTAGAAGGTTCTAGCAGATGTGAAAACAGCACTGCAGTCAGTATGATGAGTTGATTAGAACATGTTCTTCATCCTGTGTGCGTGGGTGGGGAGGTTTCAGGACTGTAATGTAGGTAGTGGGTACAGCAGTGTTTGAGGTCTGAACGATATGGTGGCATGGGGAGAGGTCATAGATTATACCACTAATCTATTGTTGCAGGCACACGGAATAAAACAGACAGCCATTACCGAAAATAACCTAAAAATAGTCCCAGAATTCCATAACTGTGTCATGGCATTCTTCTCTATCCCGGTACCCTAATGGTGGAACGAGCTTCCCCTGTAGCAGAGTCGCTGACCATTTCCAGTAATCTTCTTAAAACCATACGTTTAAAAAGTATCTAAAATAATTCCACAGTTGACCTAGTATTACTGGGTTTTGTGCTTGTCCTACCTGGCTATCTTAAGATGAATGCACTAACTGGAAGTGTCTCTGACTAAAATGTAAATGTACACGAAGAGAGTAAGCTGTCACTGCAAATGAGAATCGGTTCTCAAAAATTAAATTAATTGTAAAATGTTATGGTCTAAGAATATTGGCTTGTTGTGAAGAGGTCTGGTGCAGAAAATAGATGCTCAGCATTCTTAACACCACAGTCAACTTAGGAAGTCCTGCAGTTTTCTTGACTATTGCCCAGTCAAAAACAGACCTTGGAAAGCTACAGGTGGTCCAAAACAAGGCTGTGTGCCCTGCCTTTAATCAACGAGCCAATGTCAACAGAATGCACACATCTCACGGTTAATTATAAAGAAGAGATTAGAAGCACTTCTAGTTTTAGGAAGGAATTTTGTGTTCCAAACTGTCAATTTAGTCAGCAGACATAGAGCTATGTAATATAGATGTTCCTAACACAACATGCTACTAGGGGTTCTTTTTACAGTCCCAAAATCTAGAACGGATCCAAGGCAACACACATTGTTATGTAAATGAACTCCTTACCATCTCTAATTAAGCGAGTAGCAAGGACAGTTTAAAAAAAATAAAAAAAACTAACAACCCACAGCACAAAATGAACATGTAAATGTTAGATAAATGTTAGATAAACTTGTTAAATATGTTTGCATAGCATGGAACCGAAAAACAGACTATAATAAACAAACTGCTGTAAGCAGACGTGAAATGTACTTTGCCGTGTTAACAGAAGATATGAGATTAGGATACATGGATATAAGACTAAAGAGACATTTGCTCATCTTATGTGGTGGGGGGGGTGTCTCCCTTGAAATTAAACAGGTCGTTTCATCAGGTGGTATCGAACACCAGACTTAAATATAATGTAGAGTTCTATTATATAAATTCTTAATGTTATGCTTTCATGTGAGATGTAGGTTGTAATGTCTTTATACCATACTTGTATATTAATGTATTATGTAATGACCGGTCTAGCGTGGAAGGCAGGGAGATTAGCTGCTGCTTTAGGCGTCAGCTAATGGGGATCTTAATAATATTCTCAAATACACCACAAACCCCCGACACGGATCACATTTGTTTGTGGTATTTTGCCTGTGTGTCACGATCCCTGCTGGTGGGGACAAGCAACATGTAAGCCATGGTGAGACGGTCGGTACCATTAGGCTAGGAAGGCAGACGCCTTTGGCCCCGGAAGGCTTGTATTAAAGTTTGAAAATTCAAACTTTAATACAATTTTAAAAATATAATAATACATTGTTTTTTGTAATTATTTTTTTGTCTTAAAATCTGATTGTGTTGCTCAAAATGATTAAATTAAATCATGCCTTCTAATACATTATGTTTCAGACCGAACCCCCTCTCTTACTCAATATAGTCTGTCCCATATTGTTTCTCACCGAAGCAGCCTGAAAGTAGGGGTGTGCGATACCGCAAAACTTGGGTTTGATCCGGTACCAAGTAATACAGGACCAGAATCGCAGATATTGATACCAATACCCATATTTTTTATTATTAAAAGCGGCTTATAAACTTTCATGTAGGTGAGAACAGTGTGTCATGATTTATGAGGTAAATGCATCATCAGTAGGCTAAATCTGAATACATTCTCATGACCACTAAATGATTGCAATCATTGTGAGTGGTAGTGATGGGACGTTCGACTCTTTCTACTGACTCGGACCTTGTCGAGTCGTTCAGAAAAAAGTTTGAACCTTTCGAGTCATTTCGTCCATTTGAGTCATTAATGCCTACAGACACCCCATCATCGTAATGTCGTTTACGTGTGTTTTTTCTACTTAAGCAAAAGCTTGTTTTACTCTGATTACAACTACGTTTATCATTACAATGGCCAGGGGTGTCGGCCAGGGGTGTCGAGCCGGTTCCACGGAGGGCCGAGTGTCTGCAGGTTTTTGGTTTTTCCTATAAATTGGTTCCAAGTTCACACCTAAACAACCAGGTGAGGGTAGAAACTAACCAATTAGTGAACTAATTAATCAATCAGGTACAAGATGAGAGTGAAAACCTGCAGACACTCGGCCCTCCAAGGAACCAGTTTGACACCTATGTGCTGTAGGCCATGCGTCCAATTATCTGTTACAAACATGTATTTACAATGCTACTTGCTTGATCAACTTTTCTTTGAGAATGTCAAACTAACAGCTGTTTGACAGCGAGTAGGCTTCTGAGCTGGAAGCCAGCGGTCGGGGTAGAACTCCGCTGGCAGTCGTTCAAATGAACGAAACAACCGAACGAAACAACTGACCGAGTCAGTCGTTCACAAGTCTTTTTTACTTAGGCAAAGGCAGCGGCTCCGTGCTCGTTTTCATCCATTTTTTTCATGACATCAGTAATCAACTAACTATATTAATTATAGTCTGCGTTCAATTATCAGTTATTAACATGTCTTTATGAAGTTCCTGTCTTGGTCTATTTTTCTCTGCGAATGTACATAGAAAAAATGTTTTGTGCTTCACTGTAGAAGTAGATTACAAGGCAGTATGTAGCCTATCCTTCAGATAATTATTTTTAAACCAACTGATTTTCTCTACTGAAAGGGGCAGCAACTTGAGTGCATCCTGTGACCTTGTCTGTAGAACTTGATTGGAGTCCATCTGTGACAAAACCAATTGATTGGACAATTAGTCACACCTGTCTATATAAGGTCAGAGCAGAACTCTCCATAGAATTGTGTTGAAGCATAGATTTGGGGAAAGTTACCAAAAGCACATAGGACCTCAGAAGATTCATCTTTTAGCACAGCAACAACCCAAAGTATGCAGCCAAGACAATGCTGGAGTAGCTTTGGGACAAGTCTGTAAACGTCTGTGAGTGGCCCAGGCAAATGCAGGACTTGAACTCCATTGAACATGAAATTTATTAAGCCCTTTTTACATCAGCAGTTTTCACAAATTGCCTATACAGCCTAAAACCCCAAAGAGCAAGCAACAAAAAAAAAATAGATGCACAGTGGTCAGGAAAAACTCCCTAGTAGGGTCAGAACCTAGGAAGAAACCTATAGACGGGCCAGATTCTGACAGGTGGCCAGTCATCTGGCTGTGCTGAATGAATTACCTTTTTGCACCACAGCAATATTGTGCATGATCAGAGGCCCAGTAGGTCAATAAATACAGGTGTGCTGGGTTTAGGCAAAACCCAGGTGGATGGACAGGGACGACCAGGTGGGCAGTGACCAGGCTTGGAATTTTGTCATTTTAGGAGCAAGGTCATTTGGCCTTCGGTATCACAAAAATGTTTAGGGCACAAAGGCCACATGCCAGGGCACAATGGCTATTGAGTGAACCAAGAGGATTTGGAGCTTACAAATTAACAACTTGAATTGTTGATGAGAAAAAAAACATATACATTATTCACTTTTTAATATCATATTTTGAATGATTATTATAACTGATATGTTTTTTTCCACATAAAAAGTTTAATTATCATGTTTTAATCCTTGAAATTACATCAACTCCTCCCTCAAATTTTTATAGATTCTGGAATCTGTTTAATTTCAGAAGTTTTAGTTCACATGACAACAAGCAGTTAAGGCTAGCTAGCCAGAAGGATAACATTACCTCAGTTAGCCAAAAGTAAACCACTAAGTATCCTTTGACATCACAATCACCTGCGCTAATGAGTACGACCTAAATAAACAAATATAGTGACTTATTTGTGCGCAGAGCAAGTAATTTTTGTTTTTTAATCTTTCACCACAAACGCTGCCAAGTTGAGAGATGTCAAACCTACTGTTACTTCTCGGAGCTCTCAAAAAGCGTTCAGGTGTATTCTCCCAGTCGGAACTTTCCCACCTCCCAGTTGCTCATGAACTCACCTTCCAAAACGGAGAGGTTTGATTCAGGTAAGCACTAAATAAGTCAGGTATCTATCGATAGCTAGCTTGCTTACCTGCATGTAGCCTGTTCTTGTGGTTGTTCTCAGTTGCGAACTACAAACAAGCTTACGAACAAGCTGTTGACTGTGAGATTTTGACAGTAGCAGGGGCACAAAGGCCACGGAGGCAGTAGGGCGTACAATGATTTTTGGGGCATCACGGCCAGAGCGAAGGGTAACAACGGCCATGGCCGTCGTGGCCATCGTGAAATTCCTATGCTGGCTATGACAGCAGGAATCAGCCAGAAACTAGATTTGACACTCAACCAAGAGGACTCTGGAAAGGGACAGTTGTATCTAAAGTGTGAATCTGCTGGCCAGTGGAAGTATGGGAGCTTAGCTTCCCACATGTCTCATTTTGACCCTATGTGGAGGAACTCAGCTCCTGCCCAATTTAACTGATGCATGTAGGTTTATACGGCAGGACCAATTGGGGGAGAGAACTTTGTCCATGTAATGCTCTGCAGAATACTAGTAAACCTTCAAATCAGCCAAAGCCTTAACAAGCAGCCTGTGTAGATATTCTAGTACTGGAGTAACATTGTCAATTTATTTTGTTCTTCTTAAGATTCTAGCAGACAATTGTTTATCAGGTGATGACTGTCCAGAGTAACACTGAGGGTCCTGGCTGTTTTGGGGGAGGTAGAACAGTTGAGGTTCATTGTGAGATCTGACTGCAAATCTCTTGGTTTCTAAGGATCTAAAATTAGCATTTCTGTTTCTATCGGTCATCCACTTCCTTATACCTGAAAAATAGGCTTCCAGGGTTGGCAATTTGGGGGATTTGCCTTGTTTTATTACAATGAAAACAAAAGCCCCGAATCAAGCCATGAAGAACACGATGGTTCACCTTCGATTTGCCAGAAGACAGACAATCCACACATACAGCTGATGTCATTCTGATAGATAAGATCTAAACCAGGGGTGTCCAAACAGTTCCACGGAGGGCTGAGTGTCTGCAGGTTTTTGGTTTTTCCTAAAAATTGGTTCCCAGTTCACACCTAAACAATGAGGGTAGAAACTAACCAATTAGTAACCTAATTAGTCAATGTCAATCAAGTACATGGTGAGAGCGAAAACCTGCAGACACCTGGCCCTCCGTGGAACTGTTTGGACACCCCTGATCTAAACCATGCAAGAACATGTTAGAGTAGACCTATTTGGGTTTCCAATCTCTCCAAAAGAAGTGACCAGTATTGTTGAAGGCAGCACTAAGGTCCAGAAGCACAAGAAGAGACACAGAACCTTGGATTGATCCCATTAAAAAGTAATAAACCTTTACAACTGCAGACTCAGTACCATGATGGGGTTTAAAACCGGACTTTTTCGTAAATCTTATTTATCTTAAGGAAGGCAAAAAACTGAGAGGAACTGGAAGTTAGATATTAAACGGATTTAATAAAGCAAAAGTAAAACCATTTTGAGGTGCAGGGTATTATTAGTCTTTTTTGTTCATGACCAAAATGGAGGGCTTTATTTTAATATGGTGTGCACCACCTTGTTTTATTTTACTCAACCTAAATTAAGGCACAATCGCAGTCTCAATGAAGAAAACTAGGTGTACTCCACTGACAATGCTAGTGACAGACTCCACAAAGCTAGTGCAAACAGGGTGCTGGTCAGGCAACAGGCTATCTTATGGTGAGCCTACAGGAGTTAGGCTCCTGTGGGTAGACCTGAAGATCACAATTCACCGTCAGTCCCCATTCAGTCTGACAGAGCTTGAGAGGATCTACAAAGAAGAATGGGAAAACCGCCCAAATCCAGGTGTGAAAAGCTGGTAGAGGAATACCAAATAAGACTCGCAGCTGTGATCGCTGCCTAAGGCGCTTCTAAAAAGTACAGAATAAAAAGTCTAACCACTTTTGTAATTATAAAAGTTTTCACTTTGTAATTATAGAGTTACTGTGAGTAGATTAATGACAAAAAATGTTTCAATCAATTATAAATGAAGTGTATCACACAAAAGAGAATGAAGAAAAAGGGTCTGAATTCTTTCTGAAAGCACTGTATAAATAAAAAAAGTGGAAATCTGTGTATCCCTGGGGTATTTATAACTTCCAAAAGATCAGCAAAGACTTCCAACCTCCCCATACATACAGTACAGTATCAGTGTAACAGAGGACTCAGCAGAGGGGACATGACTGATTTCTTTGTGTCCCCTCTCTTTACATTCACCAAAACCCAGTAGCACATGGAGGTGTAGCACAAACCTCAGTCAGTTTTTGTTACTTTCTTACAAACGCTAAGGGCTTTTGATGCAATAGAGAAAAAATACACTTACATCCGATTTAAAGTGAATGAAATCCCACCAATTCATGGTAGGACAAAGAGTATCAGGTAGTGTACAATATTTTCATATCTACAACAAGAAAATGAATGAAGGAGAGCTGGGAGAAGTATTAACAGGCCTTTCGAAGGGGGCAAAGTAATCCAACAAAAATAAAATCCTCCGGACATTTGGAAAATATTCATCTTACTTAAGGGGAGAAACAGAATGGGTCAAATTATCTGCTCTGCTACTGTAGCAGCATTTGTTTCTTGCCTGTCTCTTGTCCCTTGTACTGCAGAAACACATTGTTGTTGTTCTGCCTTTGATCTTGAGGGGCACTTTGCATAGCTCCATGTCATTGTTCTGTGTCTGTGTGTGTGTGTGTGTGTGCGCGTTTGCGTGTGTGTGTCATCGTGGCGTCTGTCAGTATGTCTGGAGACTGCCACAACGTGAGACACTGAAGGTAGAGGCTAAATAAGAGATTTTGAAACACAGCCGCTTTCAAACATCATTTAAACTGAATTCTGAATAAACTATAGGGAGTTAGACTGGGGACTGCCATTTCCAACAAGAATATTTGTAAAATCTGAAGGGAAATCTACAATATCCAACACACCTTTTAATCTCCAGATGTGGCAGCAATAGAGGAAATAAACACTATATTATGTATATTTGTGGAAGATAAACAAGTCTCTAGCAGCTAAACATGCCATTCCCCACATGCACTTTCAGATGTTACGGTTTAATTTGTACTGCCTCTCAAGGAGGTTGGTGTCAGCCCCCCCGTCCCTACAGTGTAAAACCTCCACTTCAGGGAAAAACCCTGCCTGTACCTGGCCCTCTACCCTTCTCTCTCCCGCTGTCAGTCACCAGCCTGTTCCCCCCGACACTGCCCCTGTGTACACCCTGAACGCCACCCTACATTGAACATAGCAGGGGGCAACACACTGGGCTTCTTAGAGGGAGCTGCAGCATTCAGATCCGCCAACATTGCACTATCTGCTACACTATGCCCTCGGAGGCCTTGCAACAACCAAAGGGTAACACAGAGAGAGAAGCATCTACAATCAGGCAGCTGGGATGCTGGGGCCTCTGTCATGTTTCACTGTAGAGGTATCTTGGGTGAGTGCCCCCTGAGCCAAGACTCCCTCAGATTCCCATTTTTACACTCAAAGCCACCCACACACATTTGGAGCATAACCTATATACAAGAGTGTTTTAGGTATCTGCCATTCACATGGTGTGCCATTGCGCAGTTGTAGGGAATGGCAAAACAAGCACTGTTTGGCAGAACGAGCGTGTCCTGATCTACTTTGAACAGAAGATACACAGAAGGTAAGAAGAAAAAGATGAGACTTGAGAACGTGTCCCCAACAGTGCCTGAGTGCGCATGGAAGACACGTTTTGACAGAATAGACTATGACTGGTCTTTCTGAGATTGGAGTTATTGATTCTGCCAGCATGTTTTGCTGTGTTGCAGAAATTAAGGTATGATAAATATGAACTATTCTTGAAGGAGAAATACACTGTAAGACATCAGCATATCATGGTCCAAAAGCAGGAATAGAGAAGCAAAGGGAGTAAGAAGCAATGTTAGAATCAGGTCCTAAAATTGTAGCTATGGCTGCATGCAGTCAGGAGATTCTTGTGCTATAGCTAAAGAAACTCCTGAGTGTTCATTTTTGACATACGACAAATGGGATTCTTAGGTAGGCTTTCGTAAGTCAATGCTTCCTTCTTGCAACCCTACTAACCAAGCCAGATTAGAGAAGTTTGGGATATTGTTGTGCTTTGCACACTTGGACCAGTCTTGGCCATAAAAGCCTGTAGCTCTGTCAAAGATGCCATTGACTTCTCGGTACCCTGTACCATAGCATCAGTCTCCTACTTCTGTCATCCAATTTGGTGGGATGAGCCATGCAGGGTTGAGCATTCTCTTTGCAATTCACTACAAAGAGAGCTGTCAGAAATGACTGAGTTTAACCTGAAATCATGCACGTAGCCACAGCAACGCAATTCAGACTGATTTGAGCTTGTAACACAATCACCATTAAGTTGAACATGCTATGTTTTTAACTCGAGTTAATAGTGCTGCATTTTTTTCCAGCTACTTAGCAACTGAGGTAGGAATGAACCTGGCTAGTCTGTCTGGAGAGAGTATTGCATTGTTGGTTTAATGGTAGACTTGAGTTTCAATAAATTTAGACAAAACAAATTTCAGATATCGATGAGGAAAATGACAACACTTTCACATAAGTTTTTCTGTTATAGCCTGCAAGGACATATAGGAAGTCCAGTGTAGCTCATCTGGTGCTTGATAACTGCTCACAATGCCAGCGTTGTGGGATCAATTCCTGTATTTTGCTCCATACATTCTTCTTTCAAATAATATGACCAGTCCCTGATGAGAAGCCTCCCCACAGAATGGACAATTTAGGATCAGTGTTACATATAGTGCTTTCAGTTTTGTTCATCTTATTCTCATCTGACCACAAAACACTTTTCCCACATCAGAGCGGGGTCACTCATGCTTTCAGATTGTAGTTTTTGAGTAACGGCATCTTTCTTGCCACCACAGTCTAGTCTCATGCTGAGGTGCGATATGATTGATCGCTTTACCATTACTCTCTCCCAGCTACTGAACTATGTAGTAACTTTAAAGTGATAGTTGACCTCTCTGTGGCTTCTCCCATAAGTCTCCTGCTTGTTTGAGCACTGAGTTTTAAGAAACAGCCTTTCCTTGGCAGTGTCTAGATGGTGTGATGCAGCTTCAACCTGCTGATTATTGATCCAACTGTGCTCACTGAGATATCCAAACATTACACCCTTTTTCCAATCTATGTATACTACTTAATCTGTAACTTCTGAAAATAATTATTTGGACTTTTCATTATGACCAATGATCCTTCAACAGTGGTATTCTATCCACAAAATGTCACAACTTTAATGGTTTCATTTGTGTAAACATATTTCAGTTTTCATTTTTCTTACAAATATTTCCCAAAATGAAAGTAATGTCACATTGCAATAACTAATTTTGAGTGTCAGTGTTTTGAAAGTACCAAGCTGTTGCACACCTGCAAATCGACCGAAACGTTAATAAAGCCCTTTTGATATTGCAAGTGATTTGAACAGTGTGTGGGAGTTTTTGTTCAACGAGTGTCAGTGTTTTAAAAGCAAATATCCAACAGAACACCATTTGTAATTCAGTAAAATTGGAGAATTGGTAAGGGATCTGAATACAAGTACAGTGCAAGGCACTGTATATACAGATTGATAAGGTGCTTAGTAGATGCAATTATCAGACAGCAGCTCAGACCATAAGTTTTTGAAGTAAGGAGTGATGAAAGTTTGAGAGTCTTTTGAAATTCGTTTCAATCACTGGCAGCAAAGAACTGAAAAAAGAACTTACAGCAAAAGGAAGAGTTGACTTTAGGAATGATCAGTGGGAGGTAAATACAAGAGCACAGCTTTCTATTTGATAGGCAGATATTGATGGACTTGCATATAAGCTGGTTCCAGTGAGTCAGAAATTGTGTGTGCAGCATGGGCCAATGTCAGTGTGTAGAGATCAAAGTGACAGTGTCAAAGCAGATGGCATTGTGGTTAACTACTTCTAATTTATTGAGTTGAATATTAGTGGCAAACCTGTAAATTACTTTGCCATGACAGGCTGCACGGTAATTTTTATAAGAGTTTATGGAGCGTTGGTGAAGATTGTGAAATAGGAACCTGATTCTGGATTTGATCATGGACAGGAGGTGGTCGACGTGGATCTGGAACGAGAATGAACGATCTAACCAAATACCCGGACACTTGCAGCCAGTGTTCCCAATAAGCTGTGTGCAAGCATGACTGCACAACTCTTACCGCACAGAAGAAATGCCAGCCCGTGCAGAGGATGTAGATCAACTTTACCCTATTAGTTTGGACTACAGATCAAGGTTTTCCACAGATGACAAGATTAAGCTTCAATCAGTTCACCCTATTAATTTAGGCTATATAACAGAGCTACGTTTTCAATGTGATTGAATCAGCATAAAACCAGCCCTTTACAATATAAGAAACCAAAACACTGTCCTGCAATGGGTGAGTTACAGCATCATACAAAGCACAAAACATGTAGCCTACATTTCCATCTGTCTTTGAAACATTAGTCAAAAAGCTTGTTGATGAGTGAGTGAGCAGTGTATGTTGAGGCATGGAGTGTATGTTCCAACATGAACCTCAATAACCTTGCTTTCATTGAGCTAACATAAGCTGTCTAGTAATCTGATGCCAACAAGCTGACAACAGAATGTAAAAAAAAAAAAGAAAAAAAAAAGAGTCTGTTTGTAGAGCATCTTCTCCTTTGAATAACTGGGCTATTTACTGCTATATGCACTATGTTTATACTATGTATATGGTATTTTAAGATTTGGAAGGAAGACTATGCAAAAGCAAGGCCCTATGTAGCTATCCAAAGTAAATTACAATTAAATATCTTGGAAGGAAACATGATCGAACAATTAGTAGTTAAGGCCACATTGCAGCAAATCCCTAGAAGCTTGGACGAGTTGAAGGTCAGGGACATGTCTTTCAAAACATGCCCATCTATGTTGTGCTTGTTCTTATCCCAAAAATATATATGGGCCTTCCTACCATGGAATTGCCCTGTTGGCAATCAGTATTACTAGCACTGTTGTAGAAACCTTCTGAGGAATGGCCCTGTATGGGAGAGCTATTAATCACAAGGTATTGGAGAGCTGCATCCCTGAACAGCCCTGAGCTCTCTGATGTACCTGGGATGGAAATCATCCCACAATGTTCAATTTAAAGTCAGGGCTGTGTGGGGAAGCTACTTTGAGTAATGACATACATTTACTATGGTGGTGCTGGTGGTGGGATGTGGGGGAGGGGCTGTAGATCTAGATCCAAGCAAGAGACAGCGAGGAGGAGATGGGTGAGTGCGAAAGAAAGAGTACAGGTTTTTAATGTCTTCTGGAAAGTGGTTGCTTACAAATCTGTAATATGTGGATACTTTTCCCTGTTTCTTTCAATGTTAACTGTTAAAAATGACCGTACCTGAGCTCTTTAGAAATTCCCACCAGCTGAAGCTTGTAGCCACCTCAGTCTTGATCCCTTCAGAACCACAGAAAAGCATGTTTGTGTAAGAGGGAACATCCAAAGGATCAATCATTGCATTTTGCAAAAACAACCACAGTCTTAAATTTTTATTTTTAAATCACTTTAATCACCTTGTCTAATAAATCAGTGTATATACAAAGACCTTCAATGGCAAATATAAAGAAGGAAAATTGAATTATCATTACCCAGCCTTGTACCCAATAAAAACAAAAACAAGTCCTACACCTTTTTTATACACAGTTTACCGATTTTAGAGAGCGTTATTGTCACCATTTTAGAGAAGGTTATTTCTATCTTACGAATATGAGGAAATATCTGTAAAATATTAAAGTTATGTTTTAAGTTATATTAACACAGGCTTAAATTAAGTCACCTGACAAGAAAGTGCAAGGTCATAGGATTCATTTAAATTTAATGACATCCATGACTTAAATGTCATACCTATTATTAGATCAGGCCTCCTCCGTATGAACAGGCTAATATGTACTGAATCTGGTTGCAACTTATTAGACCTATTCCACCAGGGGTGATGACAACTGGCCACCACTGAGTGACATAACTGGGGTATGAAGACAGCCTGGTATTGCTAACTGCTGACAGGAGTATAACATGAGGTGGATTCATGCATCAATACTGTACTTCTTTGGTACCTGTTTTTATTGACAGTCCAACTGTTTAATAGGTAACAGTGTTAGTAGATCTTTCCGTGACCAGGCTTTGCAGTGGGGACAATCAGGTTTTTTTTGCTGGAACTGGGCCCTGGGCTCAATTGGTTCAGCAGAAATGCAGATTGGACATCTACTTGTACAGTTCTCTGGAGCTCAAAATATTCTTTCTACAGCAACATTTTATAAATGTGAGATAACTCCCAAAGGTGCTTAATGCAATAGCAAACATAATGCCAGAAACAAACAGTGAAACAGTGAAGCACAGCATCATACACTGATTATTTCATCCTGCACAATTTACCTTGAGGCTGGATGTAGATTTTGTTGCTTTGTGACATCTAGGGGAAATCAACAGAGGATATGATATTGGCAAAAATACTGAAAGTTCAATGAATCAATTTAATCATTCTAAATGTTTTGCATGACGACATACCAGTCGAACAGAAGTAACAAGCACTAATTTTCATAATGGATCATTTTCACTCAAACTGTGAGTGTAGAGAATAATTTGTGTTTAGATTATGGTTATAAAATACTGACATTAGGTGGTAAATAAATTTACCTTATCTTAATATAGGGGACACTAAAACAACCAAGGGAAAGTAACAATTCTAGGTAGTCTAATTCAATCTTAAATTACACTACCGTTCAAAAGTTTGGGGTCACTTAGAAATGTCCTTGTTTTTTTCCCTTAAAATAACATCAAATTGATCAGAAATACAGTGTAGACATTGTTAATGTTGTAAATGATTATTGTTATTATTATTAGCTGCAAAGGGCAGATTTTTTATGGAATATCTACATAAGCGTACAGAGACCCATTATTAGCAACCATCAGTCCTGTGTTCCAATGGCACATTGTGTTTGCTAATCCAAGTTTAACATTGTTAATTGCTGTAATTGCTGCAAATGGAGGATTTTTTAATGAAAGCAAAGTGTGACTAAACTAAAAATCATTATTTCTAACACTGTCAATGACTATATTTCCTATTCAGACTCATTTCACGTATGTTTTCATGAAAAACAAGGACATTTCGAAGGGACCCCAAACTTTTGAACGGTAGTGTATGTTTATATAATCACCAGTCATCAACAGAATGAGCCACTGCAAAGAATTTAGTTGATGGAAAGACTGGATGTTATCACAGAGTTGGCTGGATTAAAGAGTTAGTCTGGATCAATTCCCCATTTGTGTTTTGTCCCAATAAAAACTGTGCACCTGTCTTGAATGCATGCGGTCACAGCTAAATGACAGCGATAAAGCGTGCCATTCGTGTCAATCTGTAGCCCATGGCTGGAATCAAATCTGGAAATAACACAGGGTAATATTGTTTTAATAAGACACTATTATGGGACAGGGCAGGATATTTGGTTTTAGGTAGTAAAACCCTTCTGTTTTATTTACTGCTGCTGTCAGGGCCCTGCTGTGTCTTGACGAGTTGTTTTCCAGCACTATGCTTCAACATCATGGTGGCTCTTTCGGGTTTTAAGCGAGGTATTTGTAAAACCTTTTTTTGACAACTGCTGCAGTAAAAATGGCTTTATAAAAAATATTAGATTGACATGCTGTGAATTGAAAGTGCAGAAAGTATTCCTTGCTCCCACTATGACCTGTGGCAAGTTTCAGTACACATACAATGCAAATTACTATTGTTCAAAATCAGCAGATAATACAGATACTGCCCTTTTCCTCAATAAAGATGTATATTAGCATTTCTATGAACCAGCTATGGTTACAACTGTGACAGACAAAAAAGAATATGGTACACACAAAAACATGCACTTCCAAAATCATTTTTGACGCACCACACAGTAAATGTACTTGGTTGCTCTAAATAAGATAATGTGAGCGCTGTTCTAAGAGAAGTAGAGAAATCGATCATAGCTACCATATATACTTCAGCCTCTTCTTTCAGTTTGTCAGTAAATGCAACAGCAAATCTGTAAAACAATAAAAAGGAAAATTAATAACTACATTTCATACAGAAAATGTGTGCTTGCATGCTTATAAGTTATTAAATATTTGATGCAGATGCAATCAACAAATATGAAAATTGTACTCTATATTTGCTGATTTGTGCCACATGCCATCAAAACCGCTAGCTTTCAAACAATCTCGTGGCTAAAAGAGATATGACAGTGATAAATAATGCACTTATCACAAACAAATAATACATCCAGCCCAAAATGAGAGGTTAAATTCATTATTTTGTTAATTGCATAATTCCCAGACTGCATCTTTAAATATTGTGACATAATGTACAGTAGTGATAGTGACTAAAAAAGTGATAGTAATAAAGGTAGTAATACTAGTGGCTGGTTACATTTAAAACAAGCAGATTGATGGGTGAATTGACTGATTGTCAGATAGATAGCTTGCACATGTACACATTGGTTTGGTGTCAGTAGCTTGAATGGTTCACAAGTTACTATTAATGTTAGGTTATCAATTGATTCACATTTAAACTGATTAAAGAGTAGAGAAATTAAAGACTTGAAAGTGTTTCCATCATCTGGAAGTAGGCATCAAGAGTCTTATTAATGCTTAAGGAGAAGTGGTTCTTTTAATATACACTGTACTGTACCACTCATGGTCAGCACTGACAATACCGTAAACTTAATCTTAACCAATCGGATCCCAAAATATGATATATAAATATACACCCTCAAAACATAGCTAAAACACTAACTTTGATATTACAGTATGGACGGTCAGACTACATCTATGACTTTGATTTTAAGAATGGTTATTATTTACCATCCTCATCCTTCATCTGGTAAGTATAAATAATTTAATGTCAATAAAGATTAGATTAGATATTGATTTGGTACAATCAGCCTGCAATCAAGAGAAAAACATTTCAGGTCAGAATGGAAAAAGAAATATTATGCATTCTTACCTTATCTTTCATTTTACGAAGAAACTGCTGTAGTTTTTGAACAATAATAAGATCTTTGACGTCCTTATGAATTCAATAGAAGTATTACTTTAAAAAAAGTTCTCTTTCCGCCCAGAGGCCATAACCATGCGTATAAATGGAGTTTTAACTGCTGTCTCATGGTCGGTTACTTAACTCACCACAGCAGATGTGCTGGCCTAAAAGTCCTGGTTAAAACATTTCTCAAGTGAAGAGCTAAGTACATTTTTGTCTCACTTAAGATAGAAGAGATTGTTTAACCACCTAAGAAAGTCATAGACACCCAATAAAGATAGTCCCACATACATTGGATTCAGGTCTTTCATAGCATTTCAAATATGTATAGTGTAATGCAGAACAGAGGTAGGCATTAATAGAATACTAGGAATAGAATGCGGTGTTCAGGGGTGTCAAACTCATTCCAGAGGGGCTTAATTCCACAGGCTGCCCAAACCTGTTCCTTGAAAGTTACTGTCCTGTCGGTTTTCTCTTTAACCACAATTTAGCAAACTTGATTATAATAATTATTTGAATGAAAAACTAAAACAGACTACAACTGGGTTTGTAGAGAAAACCTGCAGGACATTACATCTCCAGGGTTGAGTGGTTCTGGCCGAGCATCTGCTGATTTTTGGTTTTTCCTTTCAATTGGTGTCCAATTAACACCTTGACAACCAGGTGAGGGAAGTAAAAAGGTAGGAACCAAAACCTGCAGACATTCTGCCCTCCATCGAATGAGTCGACACCTGTGCTCTACTAAATCAGCATACTTCTTATTGATATATTTCAAAAAAAATAAGCTAACAATATACCTTTTGCCCTGTCATATATTTCATGTCAGTAGTGGAGAATTTGTCTCATTAAAAAGTAAGTCCACATCTTATTCCTTAAAAAGAACAAGATAAGCTCCAAAAAAGCTACTTCGCGAGTGAAGTCTAATTCTAATAAAGACCTTGGCTGAAATTATTTACTCGACTCAAATTTACTCAAATGACTCAAATGAGCACCACTTGGTGTCCACCTCTGTCACAAAACAGCTTTATGTTTCAGCAAGCCAAAGCTGTCTACTTGCCTGCTTTTTTAGTTAACTGCTCTCGCTTCATCAATTTCATTTCAAATGTTAATTTTGCATTAGTCTTCCCTTCTTGGTAGAAGCGAACCTTTGAAATATTTGGTTTCATAAAAATCTATTGTTTTTTTAATTTATGAATAATTAGAACACTATCTAAGAGTGATGAATACAGCAAATACAAAAACTGCTTTTACTTCAGTGATAAGGGTCTATGGATAGCTATAAGGAATTTGAAGCCCACAATGTATCTTTCTCCTTATCATGATAATTCAGTTGTATTTCAGTGATGGAATCTAGGCTTTTTCACTCCTTTCTGAAAAATGACAGTTAAGAACATGTCAGAGCAGATATCAAAGGTGTATGACAGCAACACCACAAAATCCTCCTAAGTGAGGATGAGTAGGTGTGGGTAGGGAAGCTGCTGCTTGTGGTTTGAGAATAATTTTTGTGTGAATATACTAAAAATACAAAGGGAATGTTGAACTACAGACAGTTGTGTGCTATATTTCTTAAGGATTGTGAATTGGGGTAACAGTCTCTAGTTATGGATGAGTAAATTTCATGATCAAGGTTTGCAAGGCGAGGCAGGAACAGCAGGGAGTACCCTGACTGAAATGTTTGAAGTCATGGGACCCATATTGCACCAGTGCTCCCCAGAGGCAATTATCTCTTTACACACTAGATAGGTGTCTTACTCACTGTCTGTAAAATAAAACACCACCCATGAAAATGAAAAACAGTTATATGCAAAATATAGGCCCGGATTTAGATGAGCCAATGCTAGCCAGCCACAGCCACATCAGGTGAAGAGTGGGATCTCAGGAAGAAAAACCACACCACCAGCACAACTTGGGTTAGTTTCACTGATAAACAGTTCCACAACATTATTTCCTGCAGGTAATCCAGATCCTAGAATACATCAAAGTGATAGCTCATAATAGGACTAATACGACCCACATATTACTCATTACTGCCACGCACAGGTCAACTGATCCAGTAGTTTTATCTTCTCTCCACAAACGTTATACAGCTGTAGTAGGCTTTCCACCTGAGCATTGCAGCAATTTGTTTATTGGGGGTATGGAAAAGGGGGATTTGGGCCATGCAGACATGGTAAAAATCAATAGATGTTTTGGTTGCTTGTATATTTTTATTAAAGACAATATTTGGAAGTATATAACCCCCATAATGGCATAGAGAGAGAAAGTTACTCAAGGAACCGTATTTCTTGAGTAATCAACTTTTCACAGTATAATTATTGCACTGTCTAATGGGAAGGAGAATGGTGGCTTTCTGGAGTAGACGGGAGATTTAGACCAGGTACATTCAGTGTTGGCTTTTGTAAAATAGCATAAAAGCAAGGGAATTGTCCAGTGTAAACAAGTTGAAATGGTTTGCATGCAGTCTGTTCATAATAATGCTTTGTTGTTTAACTGGAAATAATTTCCCAAATTAAGAGTCAGAGAAAGGTTGACTTTACCTGGCTTTGAGCAGCACCTGCTCCATAACTGCACGCTTCTGCTCAACTTTAACATCTTCATTAATGTCTGTCCCTCCAAAGACTACTCCATAGGGCACTTGGATATCTGGCACAGAGAGTAGACACAAATTGCGAGGCCTTTATTTTAAGGATGTTAAGACAGTTGAATATGTAACTTTTGTAATTACATTATTGGCTACTTTATCTACTATAAATTACATTATGAGTACAATTAATCTAAATGGGTGAATCAATAAAGGAAAAGGTGGCAAGAGCGTTACCTAAAAGGAGCCTGCCTGCTTTGAAGAGGTGAATGGCAATTGCACCCTCGAAAGGAGGCTTCTGCTCTATCAAACTGGCCACCTCTGCCGAAGACTTGAAATCCGTGGCATCTCGAAGTTCACATGTGTGACCCGCAGACTCTATATGTGTCCTGAAATCAAGAGTGTAGCTAACTAACAAGTGAGATAACGCTATAGCGTTGTTTTATGTGCAGGTTTACTTTCTTATGGCTTGATGTAGGAGCACTGATCCAAGCGACGTTGGCCTATAGGTTTGACATGAAGTCCATTGAATAGGCATGACGTCAGCATTTTTTGGCTTTACTGTATTAATGTAGCAAAGCACAGCTAACGTTAGCTAGCTAGCTATATATGTATAATTTCTGAATGCGAGCTAAGCAGGTATGTTGAGCTCTGTTTTCCTCTTATTTAGCGTATAGTACTATCTCCAAATGGTTTTCCTGACAATGAACTAGCGCTATAGCTACAGTAGCTAGTTGCTTCCTTACTGTATTCTAGAGAAGACCACAACCCAAATCTTAACTCGTTACCTTATTCTCTTAGCTGTGGTGCAGTTTCCAGTTTTTGGACTGAGGCAAGCAAGAAAGAGCAATTTCATAGCTAGCCTATACTTAGGGCGGTCTCTAAAAATACAATTTCAATAGAGATTATTAAAAAAAATGTTGATGCCCAGCTAAAAGCCCATCCCGCTGACGTTGATACACGTTGGCACCGGTTGGCACGCGTGGGACTGTTTACAAATGACTAATGACAGTCCGTCTTTCATAATGTCCCCGTAGAAACATGGAACTATCTGCCCCCCTCCACAAAAGAGAACCTTTTCCCTTGCTTGGTACATTATTATTTCATAGTTAATTAATTTAACTACATTTTAGTTGTATTCAAGATACTCAACTCAAGTGAAGGAAAGAGAAAGTAAACGACCAGACCTCCCGGAAGTATTGAAGCAAATAGTATTGAATGGCTTCCTTTTCGACCAATAATAAGTGTGTTACTATTCTGGCCAATACGGTTGTGTGCAAAATTGCGACACAGTAGGTAGAAGAAACTCATCTAGTGCGTGCCCAATCATTACAGGAACTGCACAAATCGCAGAGTTTTAAATTGTTTGGATTGACTACTCTATTCGCTTTAACTAGCAGTTGTTTAAAGTGAAGTCGATCGATTCGTTTACGGTATGAGGGAAAATTAGCACAGTTTAGACTTTGCTTAACGTGTTCACGGTCACGCGCCAGTGCTGTGACAGCTAATGTTAGTTTTGTAGTGTTAACAAACCTTGCTAGTTAACGTTACTTCAGTAAGTTAGATGTTCGCTTTTCTAAACTCAGTATTGTAGCTAGATACCTATTGCATTTATTGGAATGTCGAGCACATAAACTGTTTGCTGGGAGGTTAAATGGCAGACTTTGAAGCGTGTGTCATTCATTAAGGTATGGTTTTTAAATTATCCTTATGTTATTAATCGAGTCATCATCATGACATGTTGTTGTCATGCTAGCTAATAGCTACTTCATCAATTGATAGCTACGCTGATGATGTCTGTATTGTTGAACGTATCTAGGCGGATGTCAAACGCACCAAACAAGCTATAATTAAATATTGTACCTCTACTTCTCGTTTTATGTTCTCCCTTAAACGAGAACGAGCTACAGTAGGTATTTAGCTAACCTAAACTCTAGCTAAGCTTTGTTTCTGTGCTAATGCTTTACACAAAAAAGTTGAACTGAACTGGATCATGTTTTAATCACTCCTACAAAATCTTAACTGTTGCAGTATAACATGTCGTATACATGTTTCTTTAATCGTCGTCTTGTTTTAATTTTGTTTAGGATTGACATTTTCCAGTAAATATTTAAAGTCAACAAGAACAAAGTCAGCTAACGATGGCCAGCAGGGATGCCAGTGAGAGCACCCCTCTTTTGGACAGCAACTCAGTGGCTGTGAGCAGACCTGCGTCAGTGTTCCAGGGACGGAGACTGGCATGTGCCACCATTCTCTTAGCTGAATCATTGGAACGAGTTGCGTTCTATGGCATAACATCCAACCTGGTCCTTTTCCTCAACAGTAGCCCATTTTATTGGGAGGGGACTCAGGCCAGCCAAGCACCTCTGATATTTATGGGGGTTACATACCTAATATCACCATTTGGTGGATGGCTGGCTGATGCGTTTCTGGGCAAGTTTTGGACCATTGCTGGCAGTTTGATCCTATACTTCATTGGAATGCTGTTTTTTCCATTTATTGCAAGCGAAAACTCCAGGAATACCATATGTGGGGATGAAATGGCATTTCCAGTGCAACCTCCAGAATGTTTGAGCACAAACAGTACCCCTCCAAGCAATATGTCATGCCCCATAAGGACACCTTATTGTGGTCCTGTGATCTACACTGGCCTTGTTCTCATCGCTCTAGGTGTGGGAACAGTGAAGTCCAACATCACACCGTTTGGGGCAGACCAGGTACAGTAAAAAGTGCAATTCCATGGTTACTGAGCTGTTGGGGAGACTGATGCTTCACTTTAATGTATGCCAAAATCTCACCTGGTGCTGAGTGATCTCTGCTCTTCCGCCCAGATCAACAATGTGGGAGTTCTGGTCTGGAAGTCAGACTAAACCAATCTGAAACAATCATAGATGTGTATGGTTCAAAAGCCTTGACATTTAAGTACAGCACAAAACAGAATATTAGAGTACAGTATAATTCCGCAGTGTAGTACAGTGTAGTTAACTGCATTACATTACAGTGTACTAAACTCTAATGTGCTCCACTTTGTAATGTGCCAAACTTGACTTTACTGTTCTAAATTATACTCTGCTCAACTTTTTTTTTTATTTGACTGAGCTGAACTGTATTGTGAGCCCCTTCGCCTTCCGCAATTATATGCATCTATAATTGGTTGAGGTTTGGCCAGTACTGGGCAGATGGTTACAGTGTGTGGAAGGCGAAAGGGCTCATTGGTACAGTAGGTGTCAGGAAGAACTGGGAGAGATGAAATAACCGGAAGAGAGGCTGGGGAGATTTCCCTCTTGATATGACCACGAGAAGACAAAGACAAGCAGTTAAATCAGTTTAACGTTACAGTATGGTAGTGGAAGTAGGGCTGTAACAGGTGACTCAACTGTGGTTCATTGGGACTATGATCTCACATTTAGCCAGTACGGTTATGGATAATCTGTTTTAGATTTATTGGTGGAAATTCCTTTGCCACATATATATCACCTGATTATTCATAAACCACATTTATATTAGTAAAAACAACAGTAATGGTTAGGTCTTACTTATTACTTGTTTTTAACTGTCTTCCCCCTCACGAGTGAAATATTATTTAAAAAAGTGTGTTTTTGGTAATAGAATTTTTTTCATGCCAAGGTTAATTTTTTTTACATTAGGTGGCAGAGAACCTTACTTCAATATGTTTGGGTTTTGATGTCAGCTATTTCTAAAAACATTTTAGCTTTCCCTGTAGATCTTTTATCAGGCCCCATTTGGGTTCAGAAATCAAACCCATTCCTAATATTTACAATAGAGAATGGTAGTACAACTCATATGCTGTCTTGTCAGAGGAACATAAGCTGTGCATTCTCTAGCTTATTAAGATTGGTAAAATATTCAATATGCTTTTGCTAATGCCACCCCTTGATGTGAGAATAAGACAGTATAGGACAGTGTAATTTATATGGCCACTAAGGACCTGAACATGATATTACTTTGTTCAGCCTTGTACAGTTTAATGGACTGAAATGGTAATTGTGGAATAGGCAAAATATTGATCTAGTATGCCTGTCATCTCTCTAGGTTTACTGTGGGAACTCAATCAGCCAGACTTCTCCTGGTTGTAGCCTAGCTGTTGATAATTTTCATCATGAGGTTTACATTTAGATAATGCTATCCATCAGGTCAACAGCCCAGTCATTCTAAGGCTGAAGAGAATGCTAGATGAGTCATTGTACATAAAATAGGAACTGAAATTCACATCTGTCTCATTCTGATTCTTAACAAAATTCTAGATTAGACCTGTAAGATCCAAGATGAAAGAGGAAAGCCCATTTATTGTTGTGGGACATTTCTCAAAGGGCTCATTGTTATTCACATTAGCTAACTGAAGTATTGACTTTGATTAGCACATATTTCTATCGTTAATCAATGATTTACATGTTTCTGCTTGCCTAATTGCTTTGTGGATTTATTTTTAATGGTGAATATATCCAGGAATCATAAAGCAATGTTGATATTGTGCAATTCCACAGCATCAAAATGAGGCTGAGACATTTTGAAGTGTTAAATGTGGAATTGCCCGACTGTGACTATTGATTTCTCCCAGAAGAGTGCTAAGGGAGGAAAGAGGTTGAATGATGAATTGAAGTTGACATTAGTTTCCATGACTCTTCATTTTGTCTCACAGGTTAAAGATCGTGGCCCAGAAGCCACTCGCAGATTCTTCAACTGGTTTTATTGGTGCATTAACCTGGGGGCCATCTTGTCCCTGGGTGGTGTGGCCTACATCCAGCAAAACATCAGCTTCCGGTTGGGGTACATCATCCCAGCAGTGTGTCTGGGTGTCTCTTTCTTGGTCTTCCTGTTTGGGCGCACTGTTTTCATAACCAAGCCTGCTGATGGTAGTGCTTTCAGTGACCTGTTCAAGATCCTGGGCTACGCTTGCTGCACCGCACATCCCAAAGAGGCCAACCTGCTACGGTAAGATCACCTCTGTGTTGTTGTTAAGCGGGGCCAGTCTGATCACCTCTGTGTTGTTGTTAAGATCAGCCAGACAGATCACCGATTTTTGGCCACTGCTGGAGTGTTCAATCCAAAACGAGTCCGCATTTTCTTGAGGTGCGACCGAATCATGTGGTGGTGCCACTAACTGAAAGACTCATTGGCACCAGTGCCACCTATGGAAAATGTTAGTCTTAAGGAGGTGGGTGAAAGAAGGGTGTGAAAGAGGTCTTTGTTTGATATTAATCCTCAAGTAATTCTCCTGACTGTAGCAAACAGGTTCAAATTGTCTTTAGGGTTAAATCATTTTTATTATGCTGCTTCTCTGATCCAAGATAGCACCGTTAGGTGTTGCTGGTAGCACTTTATGTAAAACCCATCTTTGATCCCCAACTTGTCCTGTAGATTTTGTTTTTGTGGTCCTTCCTATTCAGAAACCTGACACTGAATATTTTAAGTTGGCCAGTCCTCCAGCCTTTCATAAATTCCTTATTAAAGATTTTTCTCCAGGGATAGGGATTATAAGATTTAGAATAAAATTTTTGTCCTTTCTCTAGGAGTGCCGGTATTTAAAGGAGAGGCAATCACAAAAAAATCTGGATTAAGTCTCTTATCTTCAGAGTTTAGTTATATATTGCCCAATATTATCTTGAAGGGATATTTATTTGCAGAACGAGTTTTGTACAGTAGGCCTGTAGAGTTGTTAATGTGTTGCTGTTTTTCTTCTCTCATTAAGGGCCAAACCCACCATGCTGGATGGTGCTAAGGTTACGTATGGAGGCAAATTTCCTGAGGAGAAAGTGGATGAGGTGAAAGCACTGTTGAAAATTCTGCCAGTATTCCTTGCTCTTATCCCATACTGGACTGTATACTTTCAGGTGAGAATGATGTATTTACCTCTCTAATTCATGTAAAGTGTTTTGTTTCCATAGATTTTAACAATGTTACTTACTTGAGTTGTTTGAGTTTTTGACAATAAAACCCTTTGCCGCAGTGTCTCTCTAAACACCCTTCCTTTATACTGGATTCAGAGACATACAAGTTTATGAATTGCCAAAGCCCTGAACTATCTCTTAACCTTAGGTTTGTTCAGTGTCTATGCAAGCAAAATCAGGGCTTGTCATTAACACTTCTGTCTGCTTTCCATAATTAAAAAAAATATATATATCTATAAATATATACACACACACACACACACACACACACACACACACACACACACACACACACACACACACACACAACCATTCAAAGGTTTGGGGTCAGTTAGAAATGTCCTTGTCCATTTTTTTTTATCCATTAATAAAATAATATCAAAGTGATCAGAAATACAGTGTAGACATTGTTAATGTCGTAAATGACTATTGTAGGTGGAAATGGCAGATTGTTTATATTTTAATGTATCTACATAGGTGTACAGAGGCCCATTATCGCATTCCTCAGTCCTGTGTTCCAATGGCATATTGTGTTTGCTAATCCAAGTTTATAATTTTAAAAGGCTATGTGATCAGTTTGAGCCAGTTTGCGCTGTTCTGTGAAGGGAGTAGTACATATCATTTGTCAAGTAATAAAAACAGACACAGAGCTCTACCAAGTGTTAGCATTTCATTCCCATTTTTCAATAAAATGTTGTCCAAATGTTGTTCAAGTTGCAATTGATACCGTGTTCAAAATCCTTAAATACCATCACTACTTCAGAAAATAGTTCGGGGACTTCGGCTGAGTGATGTAGAATTCCTTTTTACTGTGCTTTAGATGCAGACAACGTATTTCCTCCAGAGCCTACACCTAAGGATTCCTGACACCAGTACCGGTACCAACAGCAGTGCTAGCACCCACCAGGTAAAGATGAACTGAATTTCATATTTCCCTCTGATTCTGGATGGCTGTTTGGTATCTGTATGTGTGCCAGCATTTGCTATGAAAGTCACTTTTGCTTTTCCAACCTCAGTGTTTATGTAAGTCATGGTGTATTCAAAACAAAATCACAACAGGTGCAATGGAAACAGGAAGTGTCTGTAAAAAGATATTAATGCTGACAGTTTGTTTGGTGGTCATGGAGGGTTTTTATGTCAGTAAAATGCGTAATGCGAGAAATGGCAGTGAAAATTATAATATGGATAAAATGTCCATCATATTGAACTAAAGTTATGTTTTCTGATCTTCTTACTACAACTGAGGAAAGCATGATGTTTGTTAGGCTATAGATTAAATAGAATTATTAACATCACCGGTTAGTGAACATGTACGGTGATTAGCTTGATGTGTCTTTCTATCTAATATTCAGGGTCTTTGTCTGGGGCCATAATTGATGCTGCTGTTTATTTAATCCATAATGCCTCATGTTGTGTACCCTACCTGTGCAAAAACATCGATACCTATGTTTTTGTACCCTACCTGTACAAAAACATAGGTATCGAGGCTCGACCAGGCACGTTTTCTTTTTAATGCAACAGTTTTCATGTTAGAAACATGTAAACTCTTCAAACTTGAGGATTTGTTTGACAAATTAAAACAACCTCATGTAAAAAAAAAAAAAATAGCCTTTTATGCACACTAGCACATCTCACACTGATTTCTATCTGCAAAAAAAATATCTCTTGTGGAAACACCTCTGGTGGGACAATTAGCGTGTTTTCTTAATTTTAAATTACATTTTAAATACTCACATGAAAATCTGTCACCAAGTGGATGGAAAACTAGCTACTGTCTGTCATGATTCAGAATAGGAAGGATTAGTTCTCCTGTAGAGTAGAGGTCAGTCAGTAGCCTGGTCAAAAATCGTCAGAGGATACAGATGGAAGCAGTGAAGATTGCTTAAACCCTGAGGATTAAATCGAAAGTTTGACCCACTTCCTAATCACAGATAAGCAACCTGCTTTTTTTTTCCTTTTTCTCTTGGGTGTCAGTCTGGCAATGTTCTTGGGTGACGCCTCTGACCAAACAAGGCCAGAGTCCCTACAGAGTGGCAGTATATCAAAGAAAGTATGTGATTTCAAGTGTCTAGCTAATCTATATCTCACACACAATGATTTCATATAGGTATGATACTAGCACCTGTTAAAGTGGTTTGGGTTTGTTGCTACTTTTAAGTTTCTTTGGCATTTGATAAATGCATAGGTTGGTAAGGGAAGCGTGTTGATTAAAATGTGAACTGAAACACTTTAAAGGGCCAATCTGCAGTTTCTGCATCTCTTTTTGGATTTTGAAATTAAGTATATGTACTATTTGATTCTTTAAAAATTACAAAAATTCCTAATAGGGGATATTTACAAAAAGCATTTTCAGAGCGTGGTGCCAGGTTCAAATCGTAAATGCATGATCAACCTTACGCAGCATATATTACATCTGATCAGTCAGCCATTCATTTAAACTCACAGTCCAGCGGTATACATTTTACTGTCACATAGCCCCTAACCTCAACAGTGCAGCTTCACTCACTTCAGCCAAATGTCATCCACCTAACCCTAACACTGGAGCTAATTACTTTGGATTTGAGTGCATTTCAGACATAGCTAGATGCTTTTTTTATTTTTTATAAATATCTTTGTACTTATGGTTCTTATAAACCATCATTTACTTTTTGAAGATAAATTGGCCTGCAATCAGACCCAACAGGCATGTATGATGAGCGGACATAACTCCCCCGATTAAATGTTATCTACAAGTTGATTAGCTGAATTATTGGGTATTTGTTCTGTTAACATCTCATTCTCAACATCCCATCCCTGACAAACTTTAATTAAAGGTTAACTACACCAACATTCCTCAGATTTCTTTACAGACCTAAAATGGTGGGAGGATTGGCTGACGGTTCACACCATTGAAGACCGTAGAAGCATAACTGGTTAGCATCAAGAAGATTGTTCTGAAACAGTTGAGGCCAGTGTGCGGGCCGACACACCGGCATCAACGACACAAAAGGCTTGTGTGTGAAATGCTAAAACATCCTCCATGTACACCAGTCTCTCTTGTCAGCTTTATTTTCTTAACATTATTTGACAAAACTGTCTTAACATCATTCCCTAATAACAACCTAACTATTCACTCTCAATTAACCATTTAGTAAAACAGTTCATGAATCGCCTTCCAGACTCCTAATAAAAGCCACCAGCTACTAACTAATGAGGCAATATGAATTCCATGTACGGTATAGTGTGTTGCATTGGGGGTTTAAGAGGGGGTAGAAAATATAGTTTTGCTGGATGTAGCACACAGTGCCCCATCTCCTGAGTATTCTCCTGAGAATTTCGTACAATACATTCATGGAAAATGTAGTGCGGTTGGATTTATAACACAATCTCCCTCCAAAGCTAATGAGCACAAGCAAATTAACAACAATATCGTCAAAGTAGGATTTTTTTATATTAGATTGTCTACATTAGCTTACTTAAGCTCTAACCATTTCTCAGAGATTAAGCTCTAACCATTTGTTATTGTTGCTGCCGAATCTTTAATATTTCCAGCATGACGCTAATCTATTGTGAACCGTTGTAGCTATCGAGTTGTGACAGTTAGTTAGCTAGCTTGCTTCTTATATGTGGTTGTCGCTCAGATGATGGCTACCTTCTTTATTTCAATGTCACAGCCACTTACTGACAGTTCAACACAAACGTGCGTATGCACAGACACAGCCCGTTACGCTTCTTTGACCTCACTCCAAGGCTTGATGCTCGGAACATCAGGTGCAGGACATTGTTGCTCTGCTCTGATGCTTGTGTGATAGTAAACTGCGGGGTGGTGAACTGCGCTCAGCTTGGGGGGAGGGGTATTTCATAACATTATTCTGTTTTTCTGTGGCGGCGCATCACAATTCAGTTATTACAATAACAGGGAAACACTCGGAATGGGAAGACAGGAAAGGAAAACAGTCTAGTGTTTTTGTCAGAGGGGTCAAGTGTTGTGTTTTGAGAAGGGGAGCGACTGTAGCCATCATGAAATCAGAGGGGATGCAGCCAGTGGTCACGGATGAGTTGATAAGGAATGGTAGAAGGTATCCAGAGATGATCTGGAGAAGGGGGGAGGGGCTGGCATCACGGGAGCAGGTTGTTGGGTGACTGAGAATTGCCAGTTACAGGTCTTCATTAGAAGAGTGCCGAAAAAAAGCATAGACAAGTTTGGTGTGAGAGTCTAGTGGACCCAATAGGCTAAATGATTGAGGTGAGCATGTCAGTTAGAAAGCTGAAAGGCCAACAAGTGAGAAGTGGAAACGAGTTTCTTCAGTTGTTTGTTTTTAGTTCATTTTGCATGTTCCATTGGATTTAAATCAGACTTCACTCTGATACATGTTAACCTTTGTCGCTCTTGTCTACGTTACTGTCTTCCATAACTCTTCAGTCTTTTCTTGGGACTAGTAAACAGTTTCCTAGCCATCTGGTTGTTGAGGCTAGGGTTTGCACCTTAAACTCTATTCTTGAAGTTGTGCTGGAGATGTATTATGTGGTTGGTATTGGCTAACACATCTAAGTCTTCCTCCTGGAGAGTGGTCCTCGTCTGTTGGACAGTTGTGTTTTTTCTTCATTATATGGAACTTATTCTTCAGGTATCTACTGTGGAGGTGTTCCTTGGTCTCTCAGGCTGTTTGCAATAACTCTGCTAACCTAGTGTTTTCCTAATTTTTTTATGATTTAATGATAACCCATTCTGTTTGGTCAACCTAAGGATTTTTTCTGTTTCAGATTTTTAGCCTCATAATAGCTTACCTGGTGTTTTTATGTCTTAAATTATCATATAAACATTATGTTTTCTAAATATATTAAAAAGGAACTGCCTTTACTGTGATGTAAGCAGTCCTTAGAATGAAAAGGGAAATGGGAATAGAATCCCTTCTGAGGACATACATTTTAAACTGTAAAATGTTTTCTTTTTCCTACTCTGATATATTGTCTCGGCTAGTGTTTACTTTGTCAAAGTTACCCAAACTACATGCTCTCAGGTTAATTTACTTTCTTGAAGATTTCACATTGTGAAGGTCAGGAAAGTCCAAAAATATTTAAATAATTAAGTAATCCTTCTTTGCAGTGACTTCTTAAGTAAATTGCAACACATGAGAGTTTTGTCCACATGTGTTTTTAGGGTCACTTTCCACAGTCCAAGGAAAGTTCCCCTTGCCTGGCGGTTTTTCTAATTATCACTTTATACCCATTGTAATGTTGAAACTCAACAAATTCCTCTCAGTAATACGATTTACAATCAAGTCTTCAAACGTAAATAGCAGTTGGTTATGTCGATTTTATTCGGTTGCGCGGGAGCAAGTCAACAGCACGTCAGAATCAGAAGATACACTAACTGCAGGATGGGTTGCTCTAAGTCTTATGGTTACAGGGGGCTTTATATACTCTGGGCCAAAAGGTTGATTCTTTGTTACAAAAGGTGTGAAAACTCAGGAGAACTGGTGCCAAATTCTAATGCCATCTTCCTTTGTTTTCTCCAACAATGAAACAAAGAAACCGGCACTCCCACATTTACATTTATTCAATTAGTTTCACCCAAAACTAAACTCTTGGTCTAACTTTTCAACTATCTCTTGATATCCAGGAGAACATTTACTGGTAACAAAATATTAATTCCAGTATACTCAAGATTACACCATTGATCATTTCAGTCAATGTAGGCTAGGTTAGCACACATTCATTTCTTACGGTTGATTAGGATATTGAATTAACAGGATAGGAAATAACTTTGATCAGGATGCAGAAATTGGGCGGTACATGATGAAAACAATCAAGGTATACAATATGAAATTACATACCCCTTTTGTAAGAATGAGGGGGTATGGGACACCCCAAAATCATGATCTCAACAGTAATTTGCTTATTTGGATGGCTCCTCAGTGAGTCATGCTTGCTCAGGTGACTCAGTCAGTAAAAATACTTGATTAAGCACACTTTCATGTTTTCAATATCATAATGAGGAAATGGGGAAAAACCAGAATCTCTCAAAGCACCATCTATAAATTACTAGTTGATGTTCTAAGAAATGTAAATTCAATAAGTTTAAATAACCAGATCATCAGGTGTTTGAAATTCAAGCTTTTTTGGGAGTACAGCAGGCATTTCAATTGCAAAATAAATGTCTAAGTTTTCAGGACATTCAGTACATTTGCCTTTCATTTCAGTATTTACTACTGATGATGGTAGACTTGTTTTTTGTTTGTTAACCAGTGTACATATTTACAATTTCAGATTGTATTCTGCCAATGGACTATAGCTATGCCATAATAATGTGCTCTTAATCTCTGGTCTTTTAATAAATGTAATATATAATGCGATGTTGTCAAATCTTATTGCATACTAGTGAGAAAATGTTCTAGCTAACTCACATAACTTTGAAATCTGACTGAAACATTTTTATTCTGTAGATGTTACTCACATTGATTTAGAGTGGTAGATATTTTGTGAACTGTAAAGGATACTTTCAGACTGTTATATCACTCTTTTAGATTTAGTTTAGTTCATTTTTTCTTCTGTCCACTGGAGGGCACCAGCACAGTGTCAAGGCCATCAGAAGATCCCACCCCCTCACCCACAAGAAAGTGGACTAGAGTGAAATGACATTCTCTGTATTGTTTTTCATGCCTTGTGCACATCTTGTACATCGTTTTTCTCATGTTTTTCTTCCTCTGGATTCCCGGCAGATCACTTTTCGCTTCCCTGCCGCCTGGCTGACAATGTTCGACGCAGTGCTTATTCTCATGCTGATCCCCCTTAAGGACAAAGTGGTGGACCCCATCCTCAAGCGCAGAGGCCTGCTTCCCTCCTCCCTGAAGAGGATCGCGGTGGGGATGTTCTTCGTCATGTGGTCAGCTGTGGCGGCTGGTGAGTGGAGTGTACTGAGTGCAGGCCTTACTTATTCTGTGGCAGGTCTAGAGAGACTGTCATGGTAAATCATGCTTGTAAATCTTCAATATAAACCACCCCACATCCTCTTTAAGAAACACTTCCTCCATGTCACACTTCACAATGAAACATATCACATATTCAAACTGAACAGTGTTGTCACATGTTAGGGAAAAACCCTTGATCTCCCATCTCTCAATATTGTATCCTTATGAGGCTGGACGTTGCTACTGTAGTAGATGATGTCAGGAGTTGGCAAGAGGCAAACCGGACAATACCAACCAATACTGCTTTATTGTAGTATGAACAGTGTTTTGAAGAAAGGCACAGACAGGGATCCTTTCCCTAAATTCGAGACCTTATTAGACCAGGTTTGCCATGATTTGTGTGAACCT
The DNA here is from genome assembly GCA_016801175.1 of Esox masquinongy. Taxonomy (NCBI): domain Eukaryota; kingdom Metazoa; phylum Chordata; class Actinopteri; order Esociformes; family Esocidae; genus Esox; species Esox masquinongy. Next base: position 32,539 of record JACXGI010000259.1, read on the forward strand.
GTATGTCACCCAGGTGTCTCTTCTAAGAGGTCCGTCACAGGGCAGTCTGTTTTCTTGTAACCATAACAGTGGTCTGCCAGAAAGGTATTCATCGTTTTTTTTCCCTTTTTTTTATTGAAAGAAAAGCTGGTATCAAACATAGACTTGGAAAGTAAGGTTTACTTTGTTTCTTCTCGGTCACACGGCACAGTGAGTGAGGCTATGGCAACCCACCCTCTACTCTGGTTCTGTTCCACTGCACCCATATCGAGTACTACAAGCACTGCTCGAGTCCAATTCAGTCTTAGACTGGATTATCTTTAAATAAACTCAGCCTAGCCTTCCCCTGGGTGCTGCATTGATACATTCAGTCTAAAACATTTTCAGTGAGTGGAGCCTGAAGGCAATGAAAATACCCTTTCACGTGTCAGTGGCACACTGGAGAAGCGATGCACACTTTAACCTTCACATCCCTTTTTCCTAATTTTTTCTCCTGTATGTGCCACTTTAAATGCATTGCTGTCCACTTTGACCTTTGGGAAATTGAATCATACAGACAATTATTTGTTAATTATTCACAGCTAAATTTGCTTAACCGGCATTTGTGGAGGATCATTAATATCTTCTGGTGTTAATATTTCATTTATAGTGGCATTAAACAACGCACCCACACACACAGTCCTTCTAGGCATTGCCATGTTGCTATAGATATTGCGTTAGGTTCTGCTGTATGATGTGTGTGACTGTGATGGTGGGTAGATGAATAGTGATCCAGAAGCACTAGCCAGCTATGTGATCAGAGCCTAATAAATGCCCCAGAGACACAGTCCCACCTCTCCTAAGACATACTGGCTCTGCTGGATCCTATTCACTCCTACTGCACCATCATTAATAAACCACAACCAACTTTTGGTTCTTTCACAGAGTTGGCATCTATCACTATGCCCTTGTTGAGCAGTGGATCCCGAAGCTGGGAAACATGGCCAAGCTTAGCTGACGTTGCCTTTAATCAGTTTCAACAATCTTTTAAACTTTGAATTGTAATATTGCTAGTCCTGAATGTGTTCTGTATTAGATGACCGAAGCTCTAGCGCCGGCTTCTTTTTTCAAACGCCCAGGGACGGGGCTCAAGTGCCTGATATGATGTTGTTAAAAGCATGTGTGTTTATGAAGAGTGTAAGAAGTTGCTCGGGGCAGAGCTGCCTTGCCTTGCCTGGGATGGACGGGTGGTATTATAGGATAGCTGGATTACAAGGCCCCATCCCCTCTCAGATACAGCATTAAATGTGGCACGATGATAGGAGGGTCTGGGAGTTATCTGGAAATAGCTGCCGGTTCCATGATAATGGTTATCTAATAATGCTTTTAGTAAGCAGCGGCTTGCTGATGACAACTGCTAGCGGTGTCATTGTGGAGCTGTCGTCTCTCTTCTCCATTACTAACTACTGTGGTCTCTTGAGTGTGAGCGTGCAGATGTGATCTTAATGAAGTGCTGGCTTTGACTTGACGCTTAAGCCCTAATGGACTGTCAAATCCTCCTAACTCCTGCAATGGAATATGTTTGGCTGTTTGTCTGTGTCTCTTAATTTGGAACTCTTAAGACTTTTGCAAGTGTTTCGTTTTGATCATCATTGTATATTGAGGGCAGACATTTTTTTCCAAGTCGTTCTTAATACTGTGGGCTCTATTTGAAAAACCTAACACATTATTATATTAAGGGGATAGTTTACATTTTTGTAAATCTATCTTTGTCTATCTTTTATGGATGTTATGGATACCATTTTTTTATGTTTCTGTATGTTGTCTTTAACCTATTTGGTGCTCTAAGCAAGACTGATCAAGGAAGTTGTCAACTAGCGTCAGTGCAATTGCTATTAAGTGCACAATTACTTGAAAATCATAGAGACGCCCAGAATGGCGCAGCATTTAAGTCACTACCTCACAGTGGACTGTGTCATTGCCAGATAGTGGTTAGAATCTTGTTCACAGATTAGCTCAGGGGTCCTGCGGAGTGTGTCCAGATTTGGGGAGTTGGTCAAATTTGTTTGCTTTGCCTCATTTTACTCTACTGACTCTTGTGGTGGTTTGGGCATCTGTGAGCTCATTTGAGGTAGAAGGCCGGAAAATGCATTCCCTCTAGTGAACTGGTCTTAAGATAACATCCTGGTTGAGTAAGCAGCGTGAAAAGAACTAGAATAACTTTGGATATAGTAAGGGGGACATGTATATTGATTAGTCAAGATGTCTTTCAACTGTGGCAGCCCAGCTGCTAGACATTTTAAGTGCTTCAGTTGGAAGTAGACCCCATAGAGTAACACCTTCATTGTGCTCTGTACCACTATATTTTATAATTTACAAAGCCATAAACATCCGTTTTTTGCCATTTTGGTTTTTGATCCTCGTTTCTTTAGCCTACATCGTTGTGGGTGTTTCCGTTTGTCTTTTTTGAGGTGTATCTGGTGGGTGTCCATGGTGGGTGTTTGTTAATACCCTACTAGCTTGGCCAGCGCCCAGTAGGCACCCTCGCAGATGGATTGAGAACCCCCACCATGGACACCCACCAGTTTTATTTGTTAGTTCTCTGTGTGTTGAGTGACAATATTTTGTTTATTTATAAGGGATTGTAAAAGGCTGTTACCATTTTTCAAAGTCAGTTTCAGAATTATGGACTGTAGCACAGTACAGGCAGGTATAGGCTAGTGCAATATAGTTCTGTAAAGTACATTAGAGCATATAGTGCCTATAGAAAGGCCACGTCATCCTTGAACTTTTAGTAATTTTGTTGTTAGTTCCTTAGTTTCATACATTTTTGATTGGTCATAATATTGTTAAAAAGAACAGAAACGCCTTTGGCAGTAATTAAAGCTGTGACTCTGTTTGGTTAGGTCTCTACAAACTTTGCACACCTAGATTTGGCAATGTTTGACTATTCTTTTTTACAAAACTGTTTAGGCTATGAGCGGCAATGGACAGCAATATTCAAGGCATTCCACACATTTTTTGATTGGATTTAGTTTAGGGCTCTGACTGGACCATTCAAGGACATTTTCCTTTTTATCCTTAGCTTCTCCACTATAGCTTTGGCTGTGTGTTAAGGTCATTGTCATGGTGAAAGGTGAATTTCCATCCCAGTTTCAGCTTTAAGGGCAGCTGGTTTTACTCAAGGACCTTTCTCTTTCACTTTCATTCATTTTCACTTCATTAATTGAGTAATGGCTTCCTTCTTTCCAGTTGCCACCCTTCCATACAGGCCAGATTTGTGAAACGCTTGTGTCCATGCTACTGTATGGTTGTCACATACTCTTTAACCAGTCTTTCACCAGAATAGCCTGTAGATAAACATCTCTGGCCATCTCTGACTACCTTTGCCTGTTATTCAAGTACTCTGCCTTATGGTTTTGGTTGAACTTGGGAATCATTTAATAATGTGTTTGGCTGTGGCAACCATCCACCTGGAAAGTTACTGTTTACAGGCCCCCACCTGAAACCCATTATAAACACATTTCAGCCTAAAGGACAATACCTTGAAAAGCTAGGGTGATTCAGTGTTGGATCAAATGCCTGCACGCCGAGCAGCTCTCCAGGTAAGAGTTTTAAACCGTAGCCTAACATAGCAGTTATTGTACTTGGTTTCTTGATCAAGACAATAATGGTCGGAGATGGTAGAACTATGCAAACAGCAAAGAAAATTGCAGACTGGGGTGAAATCCTTATCTTTTCCTGCTTGCTAATTTGACAAAGTTCATAAGTCTGCTGATATGAAAAAACAACCTGTGAATGGTGTGTGGTGTTACTGTGCCCACAAAATCATTGAAAAATATAATATAAAAACTTTAGTTCTTTGAAGCTGGTCAACCAAAAGTGAAAGTCAAATGCTGGTCAGAGTTGGAAACAAGGAAGTGGGGTGGGTTGGTTTGAATGTGAACCGAGCTTTCACTAAATACATTTTTCAAATGTATCCTTTAAACCAATGAACAAATAATTTTTGAACAATTCACAAGTAATGACCAATCATTCACTTAGTCATAGTAATTTTGTAATGCTCAAACTATATAACCATATGTGTGTGTTATCTGTTGAAAAATAGGAAAACAACTTGGAACACAGCATGGTTGATGTTGTACAGAAGAGTAACACATCATAACTTTTACAAACGGTTACAAACATAACAAAGTGTACTCCAGAAACTACAAGTAGCCAATACACCCAAATACATTTCAAAGACTGTAGTTCCAGTGTCAGTGTCTCAATCTGTTTTCACTCATAATTACAATCTACAATATGTGAATTCTTTCTCCTCTCCACTGCAGGTATACTGGAGACAAAACGACTGGAGATCATCAAATCAAATGGCACTATCGACCAGGTATTTGGCAAAGCCATCTTCTACGCCGCAGATCTGCCCATATGGTGGCAGGTTCCTCAGTACGTCCTCATTGGAATCAGCGAAATCTTTGCCAGCATCGCTGGTGAGTCTGGTATTGCATATATTATGAAAAAGAGATTGATAATGATGATTGTCTAACAGATTTTGTTAACAGTTATAATTTGATCTTGCAGCCACTAATTCAGTACTAATCGATACTGATAGATGGTTATCATTAATGACCTTCATTGCAGCACCACCATTATCCATAAGCCAGTAATGGCAGGTTTTTAAGTTTTAAAGGACAAGTTGAAGTGCAGTCTATTTATCACAATGAATGTGAAAAGGTTACTTTACATAGTCTTCCTCTCCTCCAGTCCTTGAAGAACCTGGCATTGATGTTTTTCTATGCCTCATTGTTATGTCCTAATGAGTCACCCAATCAATGGTTTTCGTTTCTAAAACACAAAACCCCTGCTTGCGTCCTTAAATTTGTGTAGCTGCTGTTATCTGTAGGATTGATTTTGCCCAAAAGCCATACAGTAGTTTATAGCACATTGATGCAAAGTCAGATTTAACATTGGACTTTGCTGAGCTGCATGTTTTGTGGTGAATCAGATTCAAGCACAGCTTGTAGGCTCAGAAGGTCATCCATACTGGTCAACACCCACACACAGTGAATTGCGCCTGCAATGAACTTACTCATCCAAAAGGACACAATGAAATTATGGTTTAAGGTTGTTGTATACTTTCCAAATTGTTTCGGTTTTTCCCTGAGAGAGAATAAAAACCTATCATTTCTGTTAGCGTATTCCAGCATGATGGCTGATAGTAAGTGGGTAAGCATCAGTCAATTTCCAGCCTGGTATTTATTCTTTCTACAGTGTCTGCAGAGAGCCAACAATCATATTTGTTGTTTGAAAGTGAAACCAATTCTCACTGTTCCACTCATCCAAAAATAATGCCAGGGAAATTATGCTTTGAACTGGGACTGTGAATTATGTCAGTACAGCAATCATTTGTCATTCCTATGTGCGGTGACATACTTTTCAGCTGCAAAGCCCACAAGTACAAAGAAACGCTATGCTATTTTCTACCATTTGCCCTTTGCTAAAAAAAACACTCTTTGCTCATAGATGTCAACATCTTCATTTCTTTTTCTTCGTCTCTTCTTTGGTCAGCAGAAGGACAGCTTTACTCTTGACTTATGAACCTTAATTATTTACATGAGAAAATTGAGTTTTAGCAAACAATATAATTTCTTTAAATACTGAGAATATTATTTGATGTTCGGCATTACATTAATTGTGCCCAGTCATTTCATTTCTGAAACATTTCAATGACTTGGATGACTAGCAATGTTGAGGCCTTGATGATTCATCCTCCCATCTGACATGTCATCTGTTTGGTGCTCCATTCATTGTTCTCACATCCTGACTGTATGCGTTTGTATATTGCACAGTCTGCAAGCATATCTTTAGTGATGATTATGTCCTCCAATTCTGTTTTGAACCAAAGGACCCCCCCCCCATTCCTTAACATTTCCAGCATTGTCTCTATCATGTACTAGGTTGTACCATGTGTTTCTCTTCCTCTGCCCAAACATTGTCTCCACAAAGGAAAGCATAATGGATTCCATGTTTTAGTCTTTGTTGTATGCCTGGAGGTGGAGACTGAAGTGTGAGCCAGACAGCCAAGTTGGCTGCCAAAGGTTCAGGACTGTCTTGAGTGAAGCCCTCTGTATCCAGTCATTTACTCTCTCCTAGCACACGCTGCCACGGACTCGTTCTAAGGACGTTTCCGTGACTTTGTGTCTTCAGCTCATGTCTCGTCAGGCTTTCAGTCATGGCTATAAGCTCTGTGGATCCCCCAGCTATGACACAGTCCAACCACTTTAACGTTAGAGGGATTGATGCCAGTGGTAGTTCAGCCACACTATGGCCCTTGCAGCCGTTACTGGCAACAATAGCCACTACATCTAGGATTAGCCCTTACCTGGTAGAAATACATTGTAAGTAGATTTTGTGTGTCTGGGGGCACATACAGAGACTTTGCTGATACAAAATGAATTAATTCACCTTAAGTATGTATTCAGCGCATTTAATAAAATATCCACATTATCAATTAACTTGGTTAACTTTAACATTATTAAGTTATGTTTGGAACGGTGTTCACGTTGGTTTGCCCAGGGTGTCTATTAAAAAAACAGTGGTGGTCACACTACTACAGTATCGGGACGACCATGAAATTCAAATGCAGACATAAGGAAGCTGTGGGGAGCCCTAAAATAAACTTCCGTTGCATTCCTATCACACTGTCCCACTGGGGGTGTCTTCAAGGAGAATTGGATGACAGAATTGTGACATATGTCTGGAAAACCAGTTTCCCCTTGGTCGTATTGTTTGAATAAATCATTTGAATATATCTAGGTACCCACCTACTCCCCCACTACAATCCTTCCAGCCTCAGAGGTACCAGGGTAATTATGTGCTTATACCCCCCGCAGTTCTTCTGCTTTCAGGCACTAACAATATATGAAAACTTTGCAAAAAGGTTCCCTCTGGGATTTTTAATTATGTATTGCTCTTTTGAAAATGTTAAAGGCTAATGTTTTTTTTTTTTCCAAGAAAGAAAAATCACCCCTTCGACACAGCCCACGGGAGAAAGCAAAATAAAATATTTTAACGTTCTGGTTACGTTTTGAATAATTCAGCCTCTTGGTGCAGAAAGGTCAGGCTGTTTGTTTTGCATGTGGTAGTGAAGCGGACATCATTATAATTCCATCCCAACTTATTGTATCCACCTCCACATAGAGTAAGGGATTTAGAAAATAGTTCTGCAAAGACCTCCTTTCACTACAGAGCCCATTGTACTGTCGGACATTGTCTGTGAGACCTCCATCCGTTCCCCTATGGTATGTATTGCATTAACAGTGGACCAGGGCATTTTTGTAATCTGTGAAAAGGTTATCTGAGGATACAAATAAAAGTGTTCAGATCGAAACAAATGGAAAGGTCAGGTGTGTTGTGGCAGAGCGTTTGACACAGTGTAATAAAGTGCCCGTGCCACATTATTTTATTCTATTAGGAAGGGTTTTCGTTCTCACCTCCATCTGTATTGTAACAACCTGAGTTAGTCCCAGTCCAGGTAGCTGTGAGAGGAGTCGTGTGAAGCATACATTCCTTGTAATGTTCCCCTCAGAGGAAGGTTTAAAAAGGCATCCTTACTTAACAGAGGCTCCCTAATCTCTCCTGACAGCTTCAGCTATAGGGCCTAATTTGAAAAATCACAAGTTTGAGGCACCATGAAATTATCAATGTCAGCTAGCAGGCAGGCAGCTCTCATGGCAAAAGAAAAAACGATTTGATGTTTTTCTCTTCGTTTCCCTTTCCTCTCCTTCTCTCTTGCTTGCACGCTTTCTGTCTGTCTCTTGCTTGCGTGCTTTCTCTCTGTCTCTCGCTTGCGCGGTTCCCTCAAGCCATTCCTTTCTCTCATGGCATATAAAATATTGAACGACTTTGCCAGAAACAATTGCAGCTGAATAGGTGCTTGAGACGGGTCCCCTGCTCGCCGGTAACCCACCGGTGTAAGGAGAAGAGAACAGCCCTACGTTTTACTGAAATTTATAAGTAGGTGTTTAGGGGTTCACCAAATCCACGGTTCGGTATGTATTGCAGAAAATTAAATGCCTATAGTTATTGTAATTAATTTCTGTGTATTTGGCAAACAATGCAAAACTGTCTGGTAATTGCACAATAAGGAAAACCAACACTTTGTAATTTCTTAATCAAATTGCAAGTCACCCTAAGACCTACAGTCGAGAGAACAGTGTGGCTTGCATTTATTTCCTGGAACATGATCGGTCTGAACAAGTCAATCATAAGAGGAAATATTTTTGGCCACTTAAAATCACTGTCCTCTGTGGCCTTGGATGGTACAGTTCTCTAAGCTGCTGTCTCCAGTGCACAAGCACTGCTGTAGTGTCTGTTAGTCTGGCCCACATTCAGCAAAAACTCTCCTTGGTCTTTCAACACTTTTAACACTAATAAAGCAGAAAATACAACCCACAATATTAAAATATTTTTTTATCTGGTATACATTGTTAAATAAAAACACCTGAAGAATAATTCCCATAGTAGACTTTCTGTAGATTGGTGGGTCATGTACACTACCGCTGAAAAGCTTGGGGTTGCTTAGAAGTTTTTCTATTTTCTAAGTAACCCCAAATTTTGAACGATAATGTATATTACGCTGTTGTATGGAAGGGAATTTCCTTTCAACATCTACTACTGTTTGCTGAAATGGGGACAAGAGTGGTGTTTTGTGGCTCGATAGCAGTAATTTTGGGCCCGATCAGAATCGGATGCAAGTTGTTGCTTTAATACTAGCCTCTTAAACCAGGCTTAGATTGGAGGTGTGGCCTCGCGAGACTACATTAATACAAACTTTTCTCTCTTTTACTCTTCAGGTAAAAGGAATGTTGGCGGTATAAATGTGTCAACATGTTTAAGGCAGCTGCATATGCTATTCTGCTCGAGTACTTGACATACTGTTAAATATTTTGTAATATAATACTCTATTTTTCACATTTTATGCCATTTTTCTCCCCTCAAAATTTTTTGTGATTTCAGTTATTGCCTAGTATCATCTCAAAATGTACACTTCCTAGCCAACAACCACAGTTGAGCTTGCAGGTGGCGAACCTACCACAAGGAGTTGCTAGAGCGCCATGAGATAAAGTAATATTTTCAGATATCCACCTTGGACAGCACTGAGCCAATCTGCACCATCCTGTGCGGGACCCCTGGCACTGTCACTGACCTGGCTTTAATGACACAGTGGTTCTGTGAGGTAGTAACACAGACCACAGAAGGCCCACATATTGTTAATTTTTATCTCCAACACTCTGTCCATCACCTATGTCATCTGCAGTGGAGCCAAAATTATCCAAACTAGAGATTTCAGTCATGATGCCAGATCCTCCAGTAGGACAGAACTGCACCCCACAAAAGCATGGTTTAAAATGCGGCAGTTAAGATTTTGAGATTTGAATGCAACATGCGATGGACGGATATGTTGAGTATATACACTGGTCAAGTTGTTGTTTTAGGTAAAGGCCTGTTATTCTGATGTAGATCTCATCTTCCCTCGTCGGCTCCTGAGTCCGAGTGGGACATGTGGGTGATGAGTCATCGTCAGAGTAACGCACACTGTCTGCTGCTGACTCTGGACTTGGTTGGCACTGGTTGTTCAAAGAATGCATACAAAATTGCCCAAGAAAAAAAGGTGGCTATGCGGTAAAATATGGGCCGTATTATTATAAATGTTATTTATTTTTTCATTTGGGCTTGCGACAGGCTGTTTTTGATGTCAAGCATGCCTGACGCAAAGGTCTGCTCCCTCGTCCCTCTTTGCCACTCAAAGGATGCTTGACAGAACTTGCAAAACCTAATCAGATTAATCTGTGTTGTCTGAGAACACAATCTCATTTGCTGCAACAGTCTGGGAGCAATTAGGGATAACTGTCCTGCTCAGGGACAGAACAACAGACTTTTCACCTCGCCATGTCAGGGATTCTATCTTACCGCCTTCTGGATACAGATCAGATGCTCTAACCACTAGGCTACCTGCCGACCCTTGGTTCAGTCTTACCATGCAATGACTTAATACAATGTTTCAATTTTCTCAGTTGAATGCCCCAGTGTATGAATTATATTTTAAGGAATAGATTTATAGGAAGAGCGGAGGGAGAAAAGCAGGTGAATGCTGACTGAAAGGAGATGGTGGATGGCTAATTATGGCTGCTACACGTGCTACATGTACGTGCATGAAATTCAAGTAGACATTACTGGAGCGCCACATATGATACTAGTATCTGTTTCTTACCACTTTTGAATGACTTAATTAATTCATTTTATAAACATTTAATCAGGCACCAGTACTTTCTTTAGACTGGAGGGCCTAAAAATGTGCCAGTATCATATGAAACAGTACTATGTTTTTCTAAAGGCTTTTGAAACCATGTTCGTGTCCATTAAGGTTTCATCATTTGTTTTGTTTTTTACTTCCTGCACTGGCATTTGTTTTCTGCTAACTAATTCAGTGAGTAAAATTGTACTCATTGTTGGGTAAACACAAAATTGTGTGGTTGTTTCACCTAGCTATCAATGTATAGCTCTAAATGTATGCAAAGTGTAATTCCCTCTGGATAAGAGCGTCAGCTGCATCACTCAAATGTAAACATATAGACACAAACCGCATGAGGGTTTCTATGTCGAATTGTTGTTGGTATCTTTGATCTGTGTTCAGCTAAGTGTCTCTGTCTCCCCACACAGGTCTTGAGTTTGCCTACTCAGCTGCCCCCAGGTCCATGCAGAGTGCCATCATGGGGTTGTTCTTCTTCTTCTCTGGGATTGGTTCTTTCGTTGGCTCTGGCCTACTGGCCATTGTCTCCCTCAAGGGGATTGGCTGGATGTCCTCCCACAAGGACTTTGGTAAGAATAAAATGTTTGTTCTTAAAGCAGGTACTTATTCTGTGACAGTCTTCATTTCTAAAAATATATCAGAGGTGGACAGGGTCTTCAAAGAGAAGTGATTGGGAATTATGGTGCATTGTATCAACTCCTAAGAACATGTATATGGACTCCAGGGAGGACTGCTCCTGCAATGGGCCGTAAACATGGACACAGTGAACAGAGTTGTCCAGGGACGATGAACTGTATGATGCTCTAGTTCCATCTACAGTCTTGATGTTATAGATGTTACTGTACAGTAAGATGGGTGTCACAAAGCATGACAAAACGTCATCATCTTATTTATTGTTTATGATCTATATTTTCAACAGAAGTTACCTTTGAAACCAAGGTCTCATTTACAAGGGAGTCAGGCGTGTACACAATATCCAAAATACAATATGATGCACATACTGTATTCAAGAAAAACGCATCATATACCTCCGCATGAAAGGTCCCCAATAAATATGTTAATGCTGTATAAAAAACACAAACATCTAGTTTTATGGAAAGCTAAAGACAAACTAAATGCAGATTTACCCAACTTTTAGGTTGGGTTTCCAGAATCAGCCATCTCTTGGACCCAGTATGGAAATGTCATAACTTACGTTTGTCTTCATATTGACACGTGGATTCCCTCAGCAGTGTTTAGTCTCACAACATCAACAGAAATGTATTTCCTGGGGGACTTGTCAGAAGAATTTTCATGTCTCGCCCTTATTTAAAATCCACTTGAGGAGTTTGTAAATGAGTTGTGTCGAAAAGAGAAAAAACAACCCTGGTGCAATTCTCTTGTTTTAAGAGTGTTTCCCGTAATAAATAGAGATGTCAGACTAACGACAAAAGGTTTGTGTAAATCTGTCGTCGTGGTAGAATGAATAGCGTGGCAGTGGCAGCAGATGGATGTGTTCCCTGGTGAGAGGAGCCTTGCGGCCCAGATGCACTTTACTGGGAGCATGTGGTAAATAAGACCGCACTGTAAATTGTTTACCCACAAACACGTAATAGCTCATTAATACAGTGTGCCGACAGTTTGGGAGGTATTTTTTGATGATGTTAGCACTTGGAGATTGTTGGCACGGCTTCGCAAATCCGTCCTTTAACTTTTCTCGCCCATGGAGCCGTTTGTATAGTAAGCATCATTTGATTGTTAAACTAGTGTGATTTTCCTGCAAGCTTTCTTTCTCTCCATCTCCATCTCCCTCTTTTCACTTTTAAATCATTTAAAGACAGACTGAGCAGCGCAAGGGCAGGCTAACCGAATAAAACATCAAGGTCGCCAAAGCTTTGGTCTCAATATCCGCCAAAAGTCAGTTCCTTGTTCTGTATGTCTTACCTCCACGACCTTTGCTGGTATCTGTCTCTGTCCCCCACCACACCTTCGGTTTTACACTCCGCAGGAGCTATGGATACGCATCCTCCTTATTTCCATGGCCGAGGGCTGTAGAGGCAGAGCAGAGTGAAGCAGGCAGTAAACAGAAGGCTTGGCGAGCAGAGCAGAGTAGGCCTGGGGACAGACACCAGGTGTTAATCACAGGCTGCGGGCCTGATTACACAGACCTTTCCTCTAAAGTAAAGCTGCCCCTGAGCTTGCACAGCGAGCTAGCTTCCTCCTTGGTGTGCTAGAGTCCACAACTCGTTGGTAGAGAATGCTAGATAGGCTGATGTCATAGCGCCCCTTTCATAGTAATTGAGCAATTTGTCAGCCATCTTAGCTAGGTCCTGTTTTAAAGCAGCAACAATTGGAAAACATGGCAGGGATCTTTGCGACTCCTTTTATTTCATTTACGGGACATATATAAAAAAAACATAGTTATGCATAGGATAATATGTATAATCACAAAATGGTAAAAAACAAATATCCATTAAAATAGTTTAGCTTGCCACCATTAGCCAGCCATTCCAGTGGCTGCAGTTATGCCTACATGTTAGATTCAGTGAGGAGTAGTCATATAGCAGGATTACGTTGGGAAGGCATAGAATAGCTGTTGACAAAATGCTTGACAATGACGGTGTCATAGATTGCCAAAAGGACACACCCAGACCATATGAATGGATGTTCTTGCAGTAGCCTGGGAGCAGAACATACAGGCAGGGGTTTGGCATTTATGTTCAGCTGGTAAAGTATTTTGAGAGGGGCACAAAATTGTAGTGAAAGTCATGTGAGCAAAATAGTAGAGAATCATTTGGTGGTTAGGATTGATGACAATGAAATGTTCACCCACTAATTATTCCAATTACTATTCACTGCTGGTATATCTATTCAATTTCAAGTCAATGTTAAAATGTTGGTTTTAATAAAAGTATGTGTAATTTCTCAACTAGTGTAGAACGAAGCTGCAAATAGGAAAAAAATAAGAACCAGCTGGATTGTATTGCTTTTTCAAGACTTGGAATGTACGTAAGCTACAACTGTCTACAATATCAGAATGAATGTGAATTCCCCTTTCACTCAACACAGGAAATGATATTGGCTGGGCACCCAAGAGGACACTATGGTTATTAAATGGTGGCATATATTTTTGCAATGAAACCTCGTCGAATGCCTTATCATAAGCAGTTGTAAAATTGTGGAGCCAAAGTCGGATTTTGCATTTTTATTTGAAATGTTGGAATCATGATGCTGTAGAACTGTATTTGTGGATGTTTGTTCTTTGTAATGATGTGTACGCTTAGGCTTGCTTAAAGGGATAGTTCGTCTAAAAATCATATTTATCCAAAAAATCACTAACTACAAGTTTGTCTGAAATGGACATAGAGTAATTTTTTCCAACAATCCATTATTCAGCTCTGACCCCGGCTGTAATTAGCATTCTTAGCACTGTCCAAATTCATGAACAGAAACTGTGCGTCCCACTACAGCAAAACTGAGGTTAACATGGACGCATTGGGATGTCAGATAGGGCAACAAATTCCCATCTCCTGCTTTATGTATTCAACTTCTCATGAACAGGTATAGAAGAAAATTCAGATATGATGCATTTCAAAATGACAGGCCATAAGCGTTTTGTAACTGTAATATTGGGATTAGGTGTTTGACTTGGTGACTAATAATACCCCAATTGTCAGTCAGGCAGCCTGACATTACATCTGTCTGGCAATTTATCACATTTCTTTATGTGGTCCTATAAAAGGCAGTCATCTCATCTCCTCTAACAGAAAATGCGATATGTTCAGTTAACCTTACATATAGGCAAGTCAATAAAATGGCAGCCTTCTCTTTTTCAGCCTCATGAGTTTGCCTGTACACATGAAGATGTTTTATTCTGCTGTAGTGGTTACTCCTTTGAAATGTTGCCTAGTGTATTCATACCCTTTACTTTAAGGAACACCGAGCTTGAGGCCCAATATATTTGTTTACCTACAATCAAAGGCAACAAAAAAATGTCTTGAATTTTCATTGTATTATGTTCATCAATAGTCTAGTTTGAGGCGCTCATATCCTGCTCATGTCACATTGGATGATACTTAACAGACGTTTATGTTTTTTAAGGTTTGAGATTGGTGGTTTAGTGGTTTAATATGATACATGAATAACGGCAGTCCTCCTTTTTTGAAAGAGGAAAGTACGCATGAGAATGAAATTTGTTCTAACGTAAAACAATACAAAAAGAGTTCTAAAGGTATTGATTTCTCCATCGATAAGCGTAACAAGTTAATTGATAGATCCTGTAGAATACAATTACCAGTACTCATTATTTATTTGCTGCATACAGTTATTCTAGTCAGTCCAGAGATTTTACAATACAAGAAAGAGAAGTCAAAGATAGAATATATTAACTTTTTTTGGAAAACATTAAAACATGCATTTTGTCATAAATTCTGTATCAGAATATGGTATGGAATGCCTTAAAGGGTAAACACCATGACTTGGTCTGATACAGTACCACAGCATAGCCATGTACAGTGGTATTTATTCCTCCACATTACAGGAAGGACCCCTAGGCTTCACAGTGGTGGCTGAAGACCATTTTGGGTGACATGGCAGACAGAAGAATTTTAAAAGTACAATTTCAAATAGCAAAATAATTTTTTGTTTTTCTCTAACCATTTGTCCCCTGATATTCTTTTTGGAGCCAGTTATATTACTTCTTCTGAGGGGACG